>PVKZ01003419.1:0-133834 GCA_004027375.1 Macroglossus sobrinus
GTGTCCCCACGTAGTCAGGGTGTCCCCGGGCAGCAGGGCAGAGCCCTGTTCCGCAGTTCCTCTCTCCTCGTAGCTGAGTCACGAGGCTGGCCCTCCCCCTGACTGTCTGCACCCAGCCACCGGCGCTCACGTCAACTCCAGGTCGCCGTCGCACCTGAGGAGTTGGACACCACCTGTGTACGCCAGTGTGAAGACCAGAGATGTTGGTTACAGGTTAAGAAAGGCGGCTTGGGGGCTTCGTTTCAGTGCGATGCCCACGGAGTTCCTCTGCGCCTTGATTGTCGCGGGCGGACACGGTGGCACGCGGTGGCTCGTCCGAGTTGAACGCTGAGCGGTGTGAAGCGAACCTGCTCGCGGAACTGGGGCTCCTCACGAGGAGGTGGACGTGCCAGAGGCTCGGGCAGCCCGTGAATGGGCCGGCTTTGGGGGTGGCAGCGCCGGGTGCCCAGACTCTCGCTGGGAGGTGGGCAGGTGGAGCCCCCGGCGCCCGTGGCCCTTCACCGGTCAGCACGGGCAAGCAGAGCCCGAGCCGCTGGTCTGCTTGTAGAGAACAGTCTGGAACGTCAGAGTTCACACGCACGTGTGGGGAGTCGGGAGAGACATGATTCTATTTATACCATGTTCCTAATTTAAAAATTACTCAATTGCAAAACACACACTAAGGGGATATAGTCTAACAATGTGGACATATCAGTTCTTAGAATTGTGCAACTTGCGAAACTTGGGAAGGTTGTTCTAACAGCCATTTTTAACGTCTTGCCTGTTTCGAAATAGTCTGCCACTTTCCAGTTTGGCGCGGGGCATGTCCGTCCCCTGGAGGAGAAGCGGGGCGGGGAGGTGGCGTGCAGGGGCCTGCCCCCGTCCTCGTCCTCGACAAGGACGTCTCTAGACAAAGCTTCCTATTGTTCTGCTCCTCCCTGTGCCTTCGATGTTCCTCTTCAGTTAACGCGGAGACCTGGAGAGCGACCAGGCCGCCCTGGGAGTGGCAGTCGGGGCTCGCACACAGCCCTGGGGGGCGGGGCCCGTGGTCCTGCTGTGCGCAGGGCCCACGAGCTAGGAGCCGGGGGGTGCCCATGCAGGGGCGCGATCTGAGCCCCTGGGCCTGTGAGGTGAGGAAGGTCCTCCCACCCACGAGACAGACAGGGACGGTGAGGCCCAGCCGGGTCAGCTCGATGGTGGTGGGCGGGGGCTGCGGGGCGGGGGCCGCGGGGCGGGGGCCTGGCCCCGGGCGCCCGGGCTCTGCACGCACAGCGGAACCTCGGTGCCCGGCCGCAGGTGCCTGGGGCTCCCTGGGAGCCGAGCGGGGACCACAGCTTGGAGAGAATGAAAGGGACAGAGCTCCGTGTGCTGTCGCCGGCGTCGCCGTTGGCGTCTGCCAGCCGCTGGCTGCCCCCGGCCCTGTGCTCGGGGGACGCAGCGACCACTGCGCCTTCGTCCCCCGCGGTCCGTGCTGTGTAAGTGGCTCTGAAGGACGAACGGTGCAGGCTCGACCTCGGCGGGGGGTTGTCACCTGTGCAGATGGTTCGTACCGTGATGGAGCTGTCACCGTCAGAGACCCACAGACCGCGCTGGTTCTCGGGCCCAGCGGGGCTGGTTTGCTGGACGGAGGGGTGCTGTGTGTCCTCGAGTGACCCAGTGACACGAGCTGGCCGTGAGGGTGCGCGCGGGCCTCTGACGAGTCCAGGACACAGTATGTGTGGCCTCTGGGGTGTGCACGCGCGTGCGGGCCAGGGGACAGCGCTGCAGTTACCGTGAGGCCACAGCTGCCCTCACGGTGCCTGGAGGCTGGAAATCGTCCCGCAGACCTGGTCACATGCAAGCAGCTGTGGCATTTGGGTGGCATGATTTGTATGTCCCCTTCTTTTTAAAACTATTCGTTATTATTGTTTACGCCCATAGCACCTGGTCTTCCCAGGTGGTCTCCCATCCAAGGACTAACCAGGCCTGACCCTGCTCAGCTTCTGGATCAGATGAGGTCGGGCACATTCAGGGTGGGTGGCCGTACACCGTGGACCGTGGCTCCACTGGGGCACTAACCCAGGACCTTTTGTGTAAAGCAGACATGCTCACCCCTACCCTATGGGGCCACGTCCTGTATGTGCTCCTCTTTTTATAATAAAAAGTTATGTCTTAGAAATCACATAAAATCCATATAATCTAAAAAGACAACATGCTGTGTATTATTAGGTTGTGCAAAAATGAAAGAAAATGCAGCTTGAACTGGCTCGAAGCCCCCGGCACAGACCGCCCTGTTGGAGCTTCTGCGCTCAGCCCGGTGGCCCCTCGTCCCCTGCGTGGGGGCCAGGCCCTGCGAGGTCCCCCCTCCCACGTGCTGGCTGCATCTGTCTGTGGACCCGGGCTCTGGACGAATCCTGGGGTGACGATGACGGTGTGGAGGTGCAGGTCCCGTGGTGGGGGCAGCGGGCGGCCTTTCCGGGAGACCCCCCCTCACGGCCTGTCACCTCGCCTGATCACCCCGTACCCCCATATGCCCTTCACCGTCCCCCAGCAGCGGGACTACGGGCACACATGGTCCCGCGTCAGGCCACGGAGGTGGCAGGCGGGGGTGGGGCGTGGCAGCTCCCAGGCAGGGAGCGCCATCTGCTCCCCCGGGAAAGGTGGAGGCGTCAGGAGACCCTAACGTCCCGTGTCGTTGCTGATGGTGAGCGCCGAAGCCATCGGATTTCTGGATGCTTCTGCGCCAGTGGAATAGAGCTCCGAGCGTGTGCCCGCTGCTCCTGCCCCCGGACGAGTGGCCAGAGGGGGCGCGAGCCTGTCAGCCCCCGGCAGCAGAGGGGACAAGCGGCCACTGTGCGCACGGCTCTGGCCGAGCCCCGAGGGAGGGCGGCTGGTGTTCGGGTCACACGTGTCACCGTGTGCAGTTCGCCGTCACTCCCGCTGGTGTCGGCGAGGGGGTCCAGGGCCTTCAGGCGCATCTTCGGGGTGAGGGGCCTGGGATTCAGGATGGGAGGGCTCTGTCACAGTCCAAGGCCCGAGGGCAGAGTCTGCGCCTTCCTCGGCATGGGCTCCGGTCCCAGCACCTGGTGCCCCTGGGCTCCCGGCCCCGTTTGTCAGAGAGACGGGACCACGCCAGGGAGCTGGATTGCACCTGGGCACACCTGTGCGTCACGGCGGGAAACGGGGCTGCCTGCGACAGGTGCTGCGGTGACAGGGCGGGGCGGCCACTCGCTCAGGGGTGGGGGTGCAAGGCAAGGTCCTGCCCTGTGCATAGGGCTCGGGTCTGAAGCGGTGACCTCCCGCCGCGACAGCGTTTGGGGAAGGGAGAGTGAGGGCCAGTGGGAAGAAGGGCCACACGCGTCCACCCTCCTTGTCCCCTGCGCTTCCTGACGCAAGAGTCCTGGGCGCAGGGTGTGCCCTTCAGTGTGGAGTTCCTCCTTGCCTCAGCAGCTCAGCCAGAGGGATGAGGGAGCGTCTCAGAGGACGAGGGCCCCGCCCAGGACACCGAGGCCTGCAGAGCGGGGTTAGGGCGGTGGGGGTAGGGCGGTGCGGGTGCGGTGAGGGTGCGGTGTGGGTGCGGTGAGGCTGCGGTGAGGGATGGGTGGGGAACAGCCTTGGACATATAAGCTGGCAAGTCGAGTGGAATAAGCTGAAGGAACATACATAGTAGCTTGAATTTTGAACTGTTGACAAGTCTTGAACATTTCGGTGAGTTTTTTTCTGAGCCGATCATAAAACAGCGATTCGAGCAGGTCCAGAAGTCACTTCAAAACGACAGCAGGTCTTTTAGGACCAACGAAGTGTCGAACGTGGCCTTCCGGGGCCCGGCACCCCCAGTCCTCGCTTTGCTCTCACACCTCCCAGGGGGTGTCGCCTTGCGGCAGCCCATATCCAGCGCGTCCGGAAGCCCACTGGCGTGGCCCTTGTGTGACGCTCTGCACAGGACCGCGGCACCCAGCTGCGAGGGAGCGTCCTCGTCCTCGCCCTGCACCTCGGGAGCGGCTCCCAGCCCTGAGCCGGCCCCTGCTGTCCCTCGGCACCCCTCCAGCCCTGTTCTGCGTGGCAGCAGAGGTCAGACGGCCTCTTGCCATGGCCCCGGGCCTCTGCCCCGCCCCGTGCCCGAGCCCGCCAAGCCCAGCCCAGCTCAGGGCCTTCACGCCACTGTCCCCTCGCCTGGGACGCTGCTCCTGGGCCCATTGACATGGCTCTTGATGTGTGTCATTCCGGCATCTGCCCGGATCCCGGCTCCTTTTCGCTGACCTGAGGGACGGGCCCGTCACAGTCTACGCACAGGTGTCTGTTTCCAGCACGACACCTCCCGTCTGCTGGTTGTGGGCCATCCCCTCACTCGCGGAGGGATGGGGTGCAGGCCGTATCCCCAGAATCTTGACAGCCGCTCCATAACCGGTTCAGTAAAATCGGCCGAGTGGACGGTGTGAGTGGACAGCGTGAGTGGACAGCGTGAGTGGACAGCAGTGGGCGGTGGCACCGCCGTCGGCCATGCCTCGTCCAGGGCTTTCGCCATCTGTCGCTTCCATCTCCGTCTTTAAGTACTGCTTGTGCCCCGTGCTCTGTGGTGAGGACCGCGCCAGCTGACACGGCGGAGCACAGAGCCGGCGCCTGGTCCCCATGCGGTGCCCGGCCCGCCCCGTGAGCGGCTGTGTCCGGTGTGGAGAGCAGACCTGCCACTCTGCGGCTCCGGCTGGGACGGCAGTGCAGGAGAACGACGCGGACTCAGCGGCGGGAAGCGAGCCGTGTCGTGAGACGGTGTGGGAGAAGGGCCAGCCCGGGTGCTCGCTGGCGCCACGGCCGCACAGCGTCGGCAGGCCCACGCCAGACGGGACCGCTCGGGCTCGTGTCGCTGGGGCTGCTGTGGGCGGCCGTGGCCGGCGCCGGCAGGCATCCCCAGGTCTGCTGGGTGCTCGGTCACGTCCCCAGCGTCGCATCACGGGAGGAGGGGCCGGGGCTTCCTGTCCTCTGCCCAGAGGACAAGGACGCCTCGGAGGCTGGCGAGCCGGGGGCGGACACGTAGGGTTCCCTCCGGGTCCCCTGTCGGCCCGAACGCTCTCCAGCCACGCGGTCACCCGCACGGCCGTGCCCAGAGGCGTCTCTGGTTTACTGTCAGGAGTTGGTGACTCATTCTCGTGGGCAGCTTGCTGACACGTACCTGTTTTCTGGCTTCCTGTCACTCAGCCACAAGCACCTTTCGGCTGACGTCTGACGCGTAGCCGTGCGGAGCGTGTTCTGGGCGACGGCTGTGCGTCGTGTGGCGTCCGCTGCTCACGCGCATCTTCAGAGGGTGCTTCTGCCCCATGGGAGGCCGTGGGGGGCGGCACCTGTGTCCTGTTCCTAGGCGGGGGTCGTGTGTCCAGGCGGGGGTGGTGCGTCCAGGCGGGGGTGGTGTCCAGGTGGGGATTGTGTTTCCAAGTGGGTTTCCTGTGTCCAGGCGGGGGTGGTGCGTCCAGGCGGGGGTGGTGTCCAGGTGGGGATTGTGTTTCCAAGTGGGTTTCCTGTGTCCAGGCGGGGGTCGTGTGTCCAGGTGGGGTTGCGCCTTAGCCCAGACGTGCTGGCTGGGTGGGGGGACACGTGTCGTGCTCTGCTCTGTGTCACGTTTTCCTCGCCGTATCAGCCACATCCCCGCTCAGCAGGCGAGGGCCTGTGTCCGTGCTCCAGCACTGTGATCGCTGGTGAGGCCGGCTGTGGATGGCAGCCTGGCCGTCCATCACGGTGAACGTGGGGCCCTGAACCCCCGGACCACGTGGCAGTGGCCTCCCCTCGGGCCGAGGTCTGCTGTGTCCGGGCGAGAGGCTGGGTTCAGTGGGGTTGGGCCTTAGGGTGCTGGGCCGTCAGGCCACGGGCACTGCAGGAGGGTGGCGCTGGGTTCCACGCACCCTGGGGCCGGGATGAGCAGTGGAGAGCGCGGCCGCGCACAGGTAGAGTCCGCGCTGGTGGCTCGTCTTCGCCTAAGGACTCCTTTTCGTCCTGATGTCACCGGGGAGCCTGTCCGGCAGCGGTCCTGGGGGAGCCGGCGACCTCTCGTGGACCTGCGAGTGCCCTGCCACACGGCTGGGGACCCTGTCGTGGGCCAGGTCTGAGGACACGGGGACCGCAGAGCTTGCCCCATGCTTGTCTCCCCGCCCCGCCCCCGCCCTGGGGGTCAGCTCCGGAACCACTCACCCAGTCCGGTCCCCCACGGGCAGGCGGACACCGCTCAGGAGCAGGGACGGAGCTGTTCTCAAAGGCGGCGGGGACGTTTTCTCCCCGTCCTCCTCGTCACTCACTAATGGCCGAGCCGAGCCGCGTGGCAGGAGCCGCTGAGCCGTCGCTCCGGGCCCTGTGTCACTTGGGGAGGCGGGAGCAGGACAGGACGGTCCCTGGAGGACGGTCCCTGGAGGACGGGCTGGCAGACCAGCTGGGAAGCGCCCTCCAGGAAACGCTGCCTGCGACCGACCGGAGGGAACAGAGCCTGGCTCTGTCGGACCTTCCGGAACCTTCCTGCCCGCCGCCGGGCCGCCCGCAGCGCCCACCGCAGAGCTGTTTGTTTTGCTCCCTCCCTCGCGTCCCCACCCTGTCACCTCCGCTTCGGCTCCGCCCAGCTCTGTGCTCCGGCCAGGCCCCAGGGAGGACAGCACAGACCCCGCTGGGACCGACCGTGGGGCTCCGTGGGGCTCCGTGGGGCTCCGTGGGGCAGGCCTCGGGCCGGCGTGGGCGTCTGCGCCGTCCCCCGGGGACCGGGGGTGGCTGTGCCCCCCGCGGCCCCTGGCTCCGGCTTTCTGCTTGCTTGGGGCCCCGGCCGGGGGCAGTTTGTTGGGGCCCTCGGCCCTGCCTGCCCTGGCGGAGCTGCAGGTGGGGGGCAGTGCGCCCCGCTGGGCCTGGGAGGCGCAGGTGGTGGCAGGAGCACCCGCCCCGCCCCGCACGCACCCTGGGCGGCCACAGGCCCGCCGCGTGCGCCCCGTCACCCGGTCCCGGTCGCAGCTGGCCTGCTCTGTGGGGGCTGCTGACGGACTGAGGAGGAGCACCGCGAGGGACCTGGTGACCCAGCCGGTGTCGGCAGAGGGCGGATGCCGCCGGACAGAGAGCAGAGCTTGAGATGCCTTCAGTGCGGGGAGGAGGGGGCTGTCAGGGCGCCCGTGCCCACCCCGGCCGCGGGGCCCCAGCCTGTGGCCGTGCTCACTGCGTCAGGCGCCCTGCCCCAGCTCCCTCCTGGAGGACCGAGGCCGCACCCCGCGTGCCGCTGCGCTTTCCCAGCGGCCTCGGTGCGCGTTTTCAACGGATACGACGCCGTTACCACGCCCCGCAAGATGAGTGATCCCAAGATGAACGGTTCTCAAGTACCATCCGAGGCCCCAGCGCTGTTTTCACTGGTTGTCTTTAGAAAGTGCCGCTTACCACTTGTCAGGACGAGGGATGCCGGCGTCAGGATCGGCTGACGCGTCAAACCTTCCGCCTGTGGCCGCTGCCCCTGCACCCCACGAGGAGCCGGTCCTCACTCCCGGGTCCGTCCTGACACTGCGAACACGTCCTCTCAGCTTGTAGCTCCTGTCACGGGTGCCTCGAGCTGGCTTTGACTCTTAGAGGAAGGACGAGAATGTGTCACAGGTTAGGTGTGACGGTTGACACGTCTGCCCGATTGTCCTCGAAGGAAAACAGTGCTTAGAAAAAAAGGTGTTTCTCCCATTTTCGTTTTCTCTGGTAAAACAGCCATGTGGCGTGGTCGCGCCGGGGGGATCACAGCACCTCCACGTGGCCGGTGGCCTGGAACCAGCGGCTGCAGCCTCGCTGCACAGCGCCCGAGTTTTCCTGTGACTCGCGGGGTGGAGACATTTGCTGGGCTGCGATGCTGGAGGCTGTGAGCAGAACCCTCTGAGGCCGTGCCCAGTGGTGGCCCGAGTTTATGGAGCGGCCACCCCAGCGGGCCCCAGTGTCAGCGGGCCGGGGCACTGCTGGGTGGGACTGAGAGAGAGCAGGGCGGGTGGTCCCCAGAGGGGCAGGGACAGCGGGCCATTCAGCAGAGCAGGCGGGAAGCAGAGCACGGGGGCTGGGCGGGGCCAGGTCCTGCTGGGGGCGGTGTCCGAGGCCTGGCCGGGGCCCCGGGCATGGAGCGCTGGGCTGGCCTGGTGCCCCTTCCAGCGCTGGGCCCTGGCACCGCAGTGGACTCGGCTCCTCTGTGGTTTGCTGGATGCGGGGTCAGGTCGTCGTGAAGTCCGTTCTCAGGGTGCTCAGCTTGGGCGCAGGGAAATGCTGGTTCCACGGTGCATGTGGGGGGCCCGCGGGCCCCTGAATCCACACAGACCCCCCACAGCCGCACCGACGTCCGGCGGGGCGTCCGTGGGGGGCCCTGTGGCGTGGGCGGCCGGAGGCTGCCGGTGCGTTGCTGGTGTGTGTCGCACTTTGATAGTTGGCCCGAGGGCCGCGCTGTGACAGCACCGGTGCCTGGCCCCTCCGCCGGCCACGGCGGCGTGCCCAGCCACGCGCCTCGTGCTGCCAGCCGTCTACGCCACCGTCAGAGCCACCTTTAAGGGATGGTGTCATCGCTAGAAGTGTGGCCCGTTTCCCTTCTGCTCTGCCTGAGGGGATGGGAGACCCTCGGGCCGCCCCCAGCCTGCTCCCGGCCTGGCTGGGGGACGGTCTCCGCCCCGTCTCTGCGGTCCACCGAGTGCCCGGAACGGAAGTGGCTCCTCGTGCAGCCCGAGCGGGGCCTGGGAGACGGCTGCTCGCATGCCGAGCACCTGGCCGGGACCGTCTCTGAGGCATGTCTGCGCGTCACTGTCCCGCCAGCGCCCCGGGCACTGCTTGGGTGCGCTGCAGGGCTGTGTGTGCTCAGCACCCAGGCCGGCGCGGTACCCGGGAGACGCGGGCCCCCCTGTTCTCGTCATGTGCTGCGGTGTCTGCCGCACGGCTGGCTCCCGGGGACACGGGAGGCCCCCACCGTCACCCCGTGAACCGGGGCAGCCGACGTCGGTGTCTGCCGTGTGGCACTCGGGGACAGGTGTCGTAATTCTCCGAATGGCCTTGTGTTTTCTGCTTCAGCAAATAAAGATAGCTCGTGATGGAACTGAACCATCTCCTTTATAAGTGAGGGGAGCACGGTTTCGTGGTTTGCAGGCCGCCCCGTGCGCACTCTGCGTGTGAGTGTTCCCGCGGCGACGCGAGCAGCTTCTGAGCCAAATGCTTTCTCTGTCCCCCAGATGGACTCTCTGGCTGCGACCAGCCCGTGGAGCTGCTCAACCCCGCCCGCGTGAACCACGTGCCCGGCTCGGGTAAGTCGGCACCCCGCTCACCCAGGGCCACCTCGAGGGGAGATGGGAGCGGGGCGAAGAGGGGGTTGGGTTGTCAGCTCCGTGAGGTGGGGCCCCGTTCCCCGGGGTCCACAGGCCGCCCGTCCTGGGAAGGAGGGGGCGGACGCGGGCACGGTGCTGTTCCGGGGGCCTCTGTTTCTGTGGGCCCTGCTGGACCCGGCACCCGGGGGGGCTGGGCTCCACCGCCTTTCACCCCCGTCCCCTTCGGGAGAAAGCGAAGCTCGGGGCAAGGCTGGGGTGTCCAGGAGAGGTCCCGGTTTTGCTGTGTCACCCCGGCCCCGCCTGGCGTTCCCCAGCGCCAGGCCCCGCAGTCTCCCAGCCGCTCCTGGAAGGCGCGGTCCCTGCGCTCAGCTCGGGCCCCTGCGGGGGCGCCGTCTCCCCGTCTGCTGCTCTCGTGCCCGGCCTCACCCCCGCCCGTCCAGCGGTCGACTTTCTACCCCAGGCCCCGGGGCGGGGTGGGCACCTCAAACAGCCGACGGAGACGCCTACTCCGACCGCCCGGCGTCCCTTTCTCTGTCCCCGTGTCCACCGTTGTTCTGTTTGAGCGCGAGTCCCTGTGCACTGGGCAGTCCGAAGCCGCTGCCGGGTGCCCGCCCAGCTGGGTCACAGGGTGGCCGTCGCAGGCGGCTCGGTGGGCCCGGGGCCGGAGGAGGCGGGCCCAATGCGTGTCCGGCCTGGGCAGCACGCCGGGCCTGCGGGGACCACGCGCGGGCGCCCTGCTGTGTGTGCGGACGGGACGTGGGACTCTGTGGGCCCCTGGCTGGGGCCTCAGCCAGCTCCTTGGTGTCCCAGAGACGGGAGGGACGGTCCTGGCTGAGCTGCAGGGCCCTCAGCACAGTCTGAGTGGTTCCTGGGTCAGTGCCACCTTCTAGGGTCCCGCTGGTGGTTCTGAGGACAGGGTGTGGCAGAGCTGTGACAGTGTCTGGTCAGGGGCCTAGGATAGTTCCTTACGCACCCCCTCCCTCAGGGATCGCCCACCTGAGTGAGGAATGGCGCCCAGGGAGGGGGCCCGGGGAGTTGAGGGAGTCACTCAGCTTCCTCGTGACCGATTTCTGTCGGTCAGTCGAGAGGTGACGAGCGCTTCCTGGTGTTTCGGTGTTTTTGTGGGCGCCGAGGGTGGCGGGTGTTCGCCGCGTGGCCCGGGGCCAGCGTGGTGGCAGTGCCTGAGCGGCCGGCGCAGGAGGCAGTGGCGGACAGCTCGGTGGAGGCGCGCACGCCGCTGGCCTGGAAGCCTCGTCCCTCACACCCCACGGGGTCACGGGAGCCTGCGAAAGGCGCCCCAGAGACGTGCTCGCCGCCGGTCGCGTGGTTTTGAACATCAATGCACAAACCTCCTTCAAGGCACGTTCGTGCTCCTGCGTTTTCCGAGAGCAGAGCTCAGTCGTGGTGCTCCGGGCACCTGGGCGTGACAGCGGACCGACCGCCCCGTGCACCTGACGTGCGTGTGACGTACAGGCGTCACTCAGCGTGCCCCACGGGGACGCGTTGCCTTGCACACGCAGCTTTGGCCCAGAGTAGGGAAGGCCCCGGGGGCCTCCTCCCCACCCCGCTCCCTTCGCCCCGGGGGCCTCCCCGGCCCCGGAGGGTGGCGCTCGGCACAGCTCCCGCCGCGGGCGGTTGTCTCTGGCAGCGCTGGGCCCCCAGCCGCCTCCCTGAGCCGAGGTGCTGGGCCGGGCGGAGGGCAGCGTTTCCTGGGCCGTGCACCCCCATCCCCAGATTCCTGAGCTCCTGTGGGCGGTCCCCACGACTGGGTTCAAACACAGAATCGTGGGAGCAAAACACCAGAATGCTGCTTATTTTGGGTCATTTCTGATTTTTTTGACCTTTCCCCTTAACTTGTTGTACGCAAACAAGCCTTTCCCCATTCCTTTTTTCTCTTGTTTTCAAAGTTTTAATTGTAAGAAAGTTCTATCGTAAAAGAGAATGTGACCACGCGCCTGCGGCTGCAGCACACAGGTGTCCCAGGACAACCGTGGGTGCCAGCAGCCTGCTCCCGGGCTTCGCAGACGGGGACCAGGCCGCCCCCTCCGTCCCTTCCCAGAGGTCACTCTCTTTCTCCCCGGGCGGGGCGGGTGTCCTGTGGGAGCCGCAGCTCAGAGTGGGGTGCGGTGAGGTGAGGTGCTGGCGTCTGAGCCCAGAGAAGGGAGGAGGTGGCCCCCTGGGAGAGCAGACTCGCCCGTCCCCATCACACACCTGTCCCCGGCATGGGCGAGGTTACAGGTGACTGGAAAACCGTGTGTCGTTTGTTTCTGAGGCGTCGTCACCTGTCTGAAGTAACAGTCTTTGTCCCGATTCCGAAAGCAGCGGCGTTTGTCACAGACGCTGCACGGCGTGTGCTGCTGTCGGTCTGCGGAATCGGAAGGGGACCCCGCTCAGCTCCAGGTCGCGTAGACGCTCATCAGCGGACTGAGCAGAGGAGGGATGCGAGGGGCACCCCAGAGCGCAGTGGAGGGGAACGGCCCGAGCAGCAGTAGGACCCGCGTCGGCGCCTGTCACCCCGATGGCAGACGGCGGGGTCCCCGCCCGCCCCACACACACCCCACGACTCGCTCTGTAGCGTGTCCGTCCCACACAGATGCGTGGGGTCCCTAGAGGCACGGGGGCCGTCCCAGGCCACCAGACGGGGCAGGGACCCATCTCCGCTCTGCTGGTGTGCCGCTGGGGAGAGCCCCAGGGAACATGGGGACCCCTGCACCTTGCAGGGGTGGCGGCCGCCTTCAGGGCTGGGACCCTCCTGGGCAGCGTCCCCTGCAGGTTGCTCGGGGGGACACGCCAGCCCCTGGCCCTCCATTCGGGCCCCTGTCGGAGCGGGGGAGGTGTTCCCAGGCTGCAGAACGGGGTTGCGATTTCAGAGGCGACTCACTCTGGGGACCTCACCCAGACGCGTGAGGGAGCCAGCTGGGGCCCGAGCCCCGGGATGCAGGTTCCCAAGGCCGCTGGGAAGCCGCGCAGGGGGCGTCAGAGGGGAGCTGGCGGGGGGCTCCCACTGCCCCCCGGGGGTGCACTGCGTGTCCTGGGTGGTTCGTGGAGGGCCGAGTGAGACAGGCACACACAGGAGACACGTGGGGTCTTGGGGACGGTTCGGGACCTGCCGGCGTTGGCCGGACGCTGTCGATCACCGTAACAGACATCTGGCGACACGGCCGTAGCTGCCGTAGCTGCCCTTGTCCCTGGACACGCCTTCGTGCGTTTCCGCTGGGAAGCTGGGCTCCTGGGTGGGGCACGGTGAAGGAGGGTGAGTGGCCGCTTTGCTGGCACTAAGTGTGATGCCCGCTGGGCACCCGGCAGGGGCTGTAGCCCGGGGGCGATCACGGCCACGTTGGTGGGGGCCGTGTCCATGTCCGTGGCTGTGCCGTGCCAGGCACGTTTCGGGCCCCTGGGGAATGCCTCGTTGTCACCGGGGTGAGCCTTTCAGGGCAGCAGTGGTCCTCGTCCCGCACGTCCTGCTCAGCCACCGCCTGGTCACTGACGCTGCTGCAGAGGAGCCCTCGAACCCCAGCCCCCCAGAGATGAGACGTGTGGGAGGCCCTCCCCGCACCTGCATTTCTGATGCCCCCAACATGGCCCTTCCCTGTCTCCTGGGGGTCCTCCAGGGGTCCTCCTCGCTCCCTCGGAGCAGCCCTGTCCTCTGTGCCGTTTGCTCTGGCCCCCGTTCGATTCGGGCGCCCCTGAGGGCAGCCCCTGTGTCCGGGAGCCGTGCTGCCACCAGGAGCAGCGTCTCCCCTGTGGCACGGAGGCGGGACGTCTTCCTGTCCCGTCTCGTCCCCCGGCTCCAGCGGGGAGCGTCCGTCCCCGCCCCTGCGTCGGGCCAGCGTGAGGGAGCAGCACCTGGCCCAGCTGAGCCGCGGCCAGCCGAGGAGCCAGCAGCCCGGGCCCGTGTGGCCCAGCAGGTGGCCGGTCCCTGAGCCCGGCTTTGCTCAGGGTCACACGCCACGCAGCCTGGCGGAGGTGTCAGGTGACGGGGAAGTGTAACAGGTGTCTGCGACACTCCCCACCCCTCTTGGGTTTCATTGCCCTGGGCTCGCTGGTGCCCTCCAGTCTGCCCGTCCCCCCTTCCCGCCCCTCCCTGCCAGCCCAGGCGCCTTGTCAGTGACACCCCAGGGCTCACTGTGTCCAGGGTAGCGGCAGCGGCGTGCGGGAGGCCCGGCCACAGCCCGGCTCTGAGCGCGGTGAGAGCCTAGCCTGGTGCCCCCGCTGCCCGGCCGTGCCCGGTGGGGCGGAGCGCGGCCGCCTCTCGTGGGTGGCACCGGCCTGCCCGGTGCTGACAGCGGCGTGTCTGCAGGTCAGGGGCCCCCGTCGGCCGCCCAGGTGGCCGCGGTGGACTCACCACCGGACGTGAGACCTGACCGGCCACGGGCCTCCTGGCGGCTGCTCGCCCGGCGGAGGGGGCAGGGGAGGGGGCAGCGGAGGGGCGGAGGCCACCCGGGGGTGGCGGGGGTGGGCGTGTTGGCTGGGTGCCCCCAGCTCTCACCCTCATCTGGGGGGAGGTGACCCCACACAGGTGTGAAGGGAGTGACGTTTGCCTCTGGTGACGCCGTGACCTGTGGACCCCGGTGCATGACTGTGAATGTGGCCGCGTCTGGCAGCTTCTGCGGGCCCGGAGGCTCATCCCGGCGTTGGTGGCCCGGACGCCCCCTCCGCGCCACGGGGTGTGAGTGGGGTCCCGTGAGGCGGGTGCCCGCTCTTCCCCCTTGTCGTTCGGACTTCGAGAACCCGTTCTCTGTGTATTCATTGGTGATTTAAAAATAAAATTCGCCCCCCGTGTTAGTGGGATTTGGGGGAGCCGCAGTCTGGCCGTGGTCAGTCTGCCCTTTGTAGCCAGAAACGCCCCGCCCGGCGCTCTGCCCAGCGTGGCTGGTGCGGGGTGTCTCGGGGCCCCCGCTGGACGGGGTGGCAAGCGCCCCCCTCCCCGGCCCGGCTAGCAGGCGTGGGTGCCGTCGACGGTGCACAGCCTGTTTGCCCCGGCTGGTTTCGTGGTGCTGCGGACCCAGGGGTGCGGCGGGCCGAAGGGAGGGGGTGGACACGGGCTGGGCAGACGTCTGCCCGGGCCGGGCGCAGGGGGCCCATGTGCCAGGGCCGCAGTGGCGGGGAACGAGGCATTGGTGGCCCGAACGCCTGTGTGGAGATGGGCACAGACCCGTCCTCGCATGTCCTCGTTTGCAAGTCCTGAGTGGCGAGTAGGAGGAGTAAGGGACTTTCCAGCTCCCAGTTTTGTTGTCTTTGTGACGACAGGTGTCGTTCCCAGCCGCTCGTGTGGCTGCACGGTGACACCAGCTGGGGAAGTGGGTGTCGTCTGCTCTCTCCCGTCTCTAGGTACGGGCTCCGTGTGCCAGGCTTCGGGGCGCGGGGTGCTGGGCTTCGGGGTGCAGAGAGAGGGAGTGGAGCCTGTGGGCAGTGCCGGGTCCCCCGAATTGCTGTCCAGAGGCACCCGCCGGGGTCAGGGCGGCCCACGTGTGGGCCTTGTCCCCGTCCCCGTGACTGTCGGCGAGGCGGTCTTGGCTTCCCAAGGCCACAGCGTGCTGTGGGGAAATGCTGCCGTCACCGTCGGGGTGGGTGGGTGCCGATGTGCACCCGGTCACCGCAGGGGCCCCCCGAGACCCGTGTGGCTGTCCCGCGGTTTCTCCGCCCCCGAGACCCTCCGGGTGTCGCGGGCAGCTCTGGGACCAGCGTGGCCGTGCGGCCCGCGTGGAGCGGGCTCACCCCGTCCTGTCTCGCTGCACTGTCGTCCCGTCCCTCAAAGAGCCGGCTCCTGGCCCCGGCGGCCTCTGCCGGACGTTCACTGATTTCACCGGTCCTGTCTGGCCTCCGTTCCGCTGCTGTAAGGGGTTTTGTTCAGATCCTCGCGTCCTGGATTCTGAGCGTCCACGTTTGGCCCGTGACTTTAGGGTTCCTGCCGTTCGCGGTCAGCAGCCGATGACGCAGCGCCGCGTACGGGCGGGCGCATCTGATGAGTCCCGATCTGCAGGGCGTGGCTTGTCGCTTCTTTAAAGTCTGTCGGATAATTCTTTCCCGAGAACGAGGTGTGGAGAGGGTTTTCTCCGGGTAGGCAGTGCTCTAAGGCCCCTTTCTGTCGCGGGTTCCCGTCCACTGTGCCACGGGCAGGGCTGTGGAGACCCACCGTGCGGCCGTGCTCCCGACTCCTGGGGCCACAAGAGACGCGTGCCCTCCGCGTGCGCTGTGCGGTGCGCGAGCCCGTCGTTCACACTCGGGCGGCAGCTCTGCGCATCGCCAGGACGTGCTGGACGGGGGTCGGTGCTGTGGGGACCCACCAGTCAGGACGGGGCATCCCCGTGGGCGGGCGGTGTCTGCGTGTTACCGGGTCAAGGCCTGTGATCCCCCCTCCCTCCCCCTTCCCCTCCCCCGCACGGCCTGGGCTCCTCGCAGCCAGCCGGGCCCTGGGCGCTCAGGCGCCTGGATTCACGAACGGAACGTCTGACTTCGTGGGGCTCGGGGCCGTGGTAAATCCGCGAGTGAACGGGGGGAAGTGGGGGGGGTGTGCAGAGGAGCAGCAGGTCAGGACTGAGGGGGCGAGAGTGGCCGGTGCAGGGGCCCGAGGTGGGCGTGCTGGGGACCGGCCAGAGGGCAGGAGAGGTCAGGCGTTTGGCCACGGGGCTGGAGAATAACCGTGCTGGGCTCTTGCAGGCCACTGTGAGCTGAGCGACCGGGGCGTGACACCACTGACCTCGTGCTGGAGAACGCCGGCTGGCCCGGCCACATGGGGCAAGGAGGGACTGGGGTGGGGACAGGGCGAGGCGAGAACTGTTGAGGTCGCAGACAGTGCGCTAGGGTGTACCGAGGCGGTGCGTGGGGTGCCCGCCAGGGAGTGAGTCCGGGCCGTGGGCCTGGAGCATCCGGTGGCAGGGCTCCAGGCATGGCGAACCACGTGGCCGAGCTGACCTCAGCGGAGCAGAGGGCTGGGGTGGGCGTGTGGGCGGTTGGCGGGTCGGCCGTGAGCGTGAGCCCGTCTGGTGGACGTTGGCGCGTACACACGGAGGCACAGCGCTGGCCCAGAGGGCAGTGGTTTTCTGCAGAGTCACCCTGCAGGGCGTTCCTCCGTCTCACACGGGGACCGCTGTGCAGCGAGCGAGTGTCCGGCTGCAGACGCCCCCACGCCTTCCGTGGGAGAGCTCAGCACCCCAGCCCCGGGGCCTGACTCCCATGCCCGTGCTGGCCATCCCTCCGGGGGGCGGCCCCCGGCCCCCAAGCCCCTCACGCACGGACAGCACGGCTCGGGGGGGCGCCCGAGGCTGTGGAGGCCACGTGCTGTTGGAGGTCACACGCGCATTAAGTGGCTGACTTCCTGTCAGGTGTCTCAGGTGTCCCTTCAGACCCCACATCTGAACCTAACCCCGCTCGCTCACCCCCGCACACACTGAGGTCCCACTTTCCAGCTCCTGTGGGACTCCCCCACCCCACCCCACCCCGCACCCGCAAGCTCAGGAAAGAGGCTGCGTCTCTCATCGGACATGGGGGCTGCCCGGGAGGCGGCCCCCACCACGTACGGGACAAACGCCGCCCACCCCAGGGGCCTCTGGGCTGGCGTCCCCGCCTCCCACTCCACCTCCCACTCCACCGAGTGGAAGAAACACCTATTTTTAAATATTTCAACTGTTACTGTTAAGTAATCATGTTTCCTATTGCAACCCAGCTGTTAGGCAAAACACACAGCCACAGGTTCGGGGTCGCTAACGAGGAAATTCCGAAACGTGCTCCCCGTGTTGTGTAACCTTGACCTTACGTAACGGACGTGGCAGGACACTGGCAGAGCAGACCTGGGGCCTCCCTGGACCGCTGGGACTGTTTTTAATTTCCAGGTAACGTGTTTTGATGCTTTGAGTTTAGGGCAGTCAGAACGGCTTTCAGAGAGTAACCTACAGGTGTGCGCACGGGCAGGGCCCAGGTGTGGGCAGGTAAAGGCGGTGGGGGCTGCAGGTGGCGGCAGGTGTCCCGGGGGTGTGACGGATCCACACCGGGGTGTCCACACTCACTGGCTGAGTGACCTGGGTGACCCCAGCAGCTCCCCACCCCACCTGGCTTTCTCACCTGCATGGCCAGCCCCCAGGGGACTCCCCGGTGGCGTGTGAGGCGGGAGAGAGGACAGGCGAAGCCCCCCGTAGGAGCGCGGGAGTGACCACGAAGGTCTCGCTGTGACCTGTTCCGTGGTTTGCGCTGTGACCGACCGGAAGTGGCGCTCGTCCCGTGCGCCTGGTCTGTGAGGTGGTGCCGGCGACGTCTCCCGCGTCTGTCTGTCCGTCTGTCACGCGTTCCTGGGGGTCAGCTCCGTCCTCGGGCTGCATGGAACGTGAGGGCTCCGAGCGCGTCTCTCCGTCGTTGCGGGGTGAGGCCTGGTTCTGTTTATAGTTTCGGGGAAACACACACGTGCCCTCGCACAAGCCGAGTCCCCGGCGCGGGCCGGGTTCTGTCGCCGCACCTGCTCCGTGGGGCGCGCGGTTGCCCCGAGACGGCCGTGCTTCCGGGGGCTACCGGCCGGGCTGCAGACGCGCGGGGGGCTCTGCGGAGAGCCCTGGGGGCAGATTCTCGCAGCGGGCCGTCCCCGGCTCCCAGGGCTCCCGTGGGTGGCCCCTCGTTCTCCTGGATTGCTCTCGTGGTGAGTTCCCGCCCATCACGCTCAGCTCAGAAGGCCGTCCTTCTGGGCCGCATGCACCCCCGATCCGAGCGCCAGGGCCCTGCTGCTGGGCCCGGCCGGGCACGTAGTACCAGGCAGCTCATCCTCGGTGCGCCCGAAACTGGACTCCTGCTGTCCCCCCGAAAACCCGCTGCTCCCACGGCCTCAGGAGCTGGAGCCACCCCGTGCCCGCGCGCACTCCGTCCTGTGCACGCCGAGCAGTCAGCAAGCCGTCAGCGCCGCGAGATGCGGGCGGCGGGGGGCCTCGCAGTCGGGCGCGGAGCCGGCCCCAGGCTGCTTCGCGGTGGCCGTCACACAGCTCGGCCAGTTCACGCGGCAGTCACTGAGCCGGGCGGCCCGGGCCTGCGTCCAGCCCTCCCCCGCATGGCGGCCTCTAACCGGGGCCGTGCACATGCCTCCCCACCTGGCCCGGGCTCTGGCCTGGGCCCCAGGCGGACTGCAGCCCACGGGCCGGTGTGGTCTCTGACCGCGTGGCCTTCCATGGCCAAAGTGACTCTGCGGGTGTGCTTCAGTTCAGGCTCTGGAGACGGGGAGGTGACCGTGGGTGGCCTGGGCGGGTCCAGGGGGAGGCAGGCGGGTCACAAATCACAGGGGGATGTCACACGGATGCAGTTGCTGGCTTTGAAGACAGAAGGGCCAGGAGCCAAGGAGCATGGTGGCGGCAGCTGCTGGCGGAAGCCAGGGACAAACGCTCCCCGGAGCCCGGCGAGCACGCAGCCCGCCCGGGGCCTGTTCCCAGCTCCCGTCCGCACATCAGGCCTCGGGGACTGGAGCAGAGCGCATCGGCGGTGCCAGGCCACCGCGTCTGCAGGCGCTTGCTGTCCAGCCAGAGCGCTGACGTGCGTGTGTCCTACGGACACTGCTGTCCGGCAGGGCCAGCCCTCCTGTCACTGCGGCCAGAGCCCTCTGTTCTCTGCGCCTGCCGCCACGCCTGTATGCGGGCGCTAGCAGGTGCCAGCTGCGTCTGCCGGCCCTGCTTGCCGCGTGGGTCACCTAGTTACCTGCTTTGTGTCCCCTCCCCTGCTAAGCCCTATGCTCTGTGGGGTCAGGTCCCCTCGTGCGTGCACTACAGACCCTGGGGGGCCCGGGAGGAGGATGGGTGCCACCGAGCCCGCCAGCATTCACGTGATGCATTCCCCTCCATGTGTGTTCCCTCTGTGTGCACGGGCGCACGCGGCTGTCCCGGTGCTGGCTCTCTGGTGCGGGCACACCTGTCTGGGTGCTGGGGCCGGGCACTGGTTCCGGGCCACCTTCACAGCTGAAGGGACACACGCGGTGTGAAGGTGAACAGGAAATGGAAGGGTCTCCAGAACCCAGTGACATGGATGCAGGCGCAGGCTGGCCGGCGGGGGACTCGGCGGGCGGGGCGTCCTGGGGCACCCTGGAGGGTCCAGCCTCGAGGGAGGGGTCACAGGAGCAGGGGAGGGCCGGCGCCCCCGGCTGCCGCGCCTGCTCACGGCTGTGCGGCCACTGTGATGAGCGTGTGGGGCTTTGTTTTGTGTTTGTTCTGCGTGAGGGGCTCTTCATGCTCGCAGGAGGGACAGTCTGCAGCGTTTCTGCCACCAGCGGCATCCGGCCCTGCCACGGTGGTCCCTGAGGCCCCTCGCCTGCCGGCCCCAGCGTTTCCGGAAGTTCTCCTGCGGTGTTGGGGCTGGGGAGCAGCGCCCAGCCTGCCCTCCCCCGCCCCCCTCGTGGCATCGTGGCCGCCGTTGTGTCCTGGCCCTTTCCCAGTACTGGGCTGTCAGAGAGGGCGGCCCGGTGCCTTGGCTTTCCAAGGGCGAGTGGGGCCAGCGGAGAGCTGGGCGGAGAAGGCTTCGCACGGCAGCTCCTCCGGATGCTGACAGCGGCTGGCCCGCCCGGGTGCTGGGTCGGCGTCGGACGAGTCCCCAGCAGGCTGGGCGGGGCACGTCGATAGGGCCTCCCCCCGGCCAGGTGACGGGCAGGGACCTGGTTGTGTCCTACGAGTCCCAGGTGCCACGACACCACCTGCTGTACTCCCCTCTCGGCACGGCCCTGTCACCAGGGAGCAGCCTCTCGGCTCCGTTTGCGGGGCGCGGAGCCGTGCCCACCTGTGCCCACGACCCGCACACCTCGCGGGTCCGCACCGACCCTGCTCTGCCCGCCGCTCACAGCCTCCACGCGCGGCGGCTGTGGTCGTTGGGGACAAAGAGCTGCGTCTTCTCTTTACCGCCCTCGGCGTGGAGATGCGGTGGCCGTGGTGGAAGTGCCATCGGCTGTGCTCTGTATGGCACGTGGCTCTTACATGTCAGGAGTGAGTGAGCCTCCTTGCTCAGACCCTCCACAATTCGCGTTAAGACGAACTGGACCCCTAATGGTGTTCCGGAAGCGTGACGCGCCTGACTCAGGGTCACGTGTGTCCTTTTCTTCGTAAAAACGTCTGTGTCCAGGCTTCAGAATGAAAAGCTTCACGACACAAAAAGTGCCCCGACGTGCGCCAGTCACTTCGGGAACTCAGGTCTCGGCAAGAGCCATCTCCACTTGTAAAGGTTTTATTTCAAAATGACCTTATATGCGGCGAGACGATTTTTCATAAACTATTCGGCACACCAGGGGTGTGTGTGGCCTCTGCCTTCTGTCTGTTTGTCTTGGGATTGTGTTTCCTTGTTTTTGAAGACAGGCACGAGCAGCTCTCCAGTCCTCCGAGGTATTTTTAGGTGCTGGATTCTGGGGAGCGAGTCAGTGGCTGAAGCACGTCTGACAGCTCAGCCAGCGCCAAGTGGGCCAAGTCCCGGCCGGGGACGCAGAGCTGGTTTTGCAGCTTTCGCTGCCGAATGAGGACGGTTGGAGGCCACCGCCCGGCCTTCAGACGGAGCCCAGAGTCGGGGGCGTCTGGAGTGGGTGGGTGACCCATCACCGTTGGTGGGTGACCTATCATTCAAGTTAAGCAAAGTGACTCGAAGGTGGAGTTTTCGAATGCAGATTTCATTGAAATGCCTCTTTCTCCAGGTAGCTCTCACTGCTGACGTCTTCATCCTCATTTAACACCCAGCACGGGGGTGGCAGGGGCCCTGGGCCATCCTGGGGACTGTCCCTCTTAGAGTGGGCCTTTGAGCACTGTGAGAAGCAGCCAGCCCAGGCTGGGAAGGACAAAGCCTGCCTTCACCGTTTCCAGCTGTCTGGGATTTCACATGCTGAGTGATTTGTACTGTGAAGGACCAGTTTTGTGTCTGTGCCGTGAAAAGGATCAGACGGAAGCAACAGTGTACTTACTTCTTTCTGCCGGAAATGTTTGTTTAAACTGACATGGAACTGGGTTGGTGGTTCTCGCGGTGCAGCGGGGCGTCTCGTGAGCAGGGGGGGTGCTCCTGCCTTCCTCGCGGGGAGCATTTCAGAGTCTGCCTCTCCCGCTTCAGGAGACGTACGGATGGGCCTCAGGAAGCCGTGCCGGCCCCTTTTGGGTGACACGTCTAAAGACGAGTGGCCCGAAGAGCTTGTGCGGTGTGGCTGAAGGTCCGTGCAGCCAGCTAGGGGCGGGCACCGCGGCCTTCTCTGGCTGCCCACGGGCAGGTGGGTCGCCCCGGGGAGGCCCTCCCGGGGTGGAGCCCTGCGCTGACCCGGGTCCGAGCTGTCGGGTGTGCTGCGTGCTCTCCGTTCCAGGAGTTGGGAAGGGGGCGTGCCGAGCCGTCATCCCGTCCTTTGTCATCAGAGGACCTGAGCCCAGGGGAGGCGTACTTGCTTGGAAGTCTGTGTGATGTAGATGTCCAAGTCACACTGAGGTGGCCCGGGGAACGCTGGGGGCCATCCTGGTCACCGCCCGAGCCCCGGGACCAGGCCCGCTGTCCTCGAGAGCGGCCTGTCTCCTGCAGACGGCAGTGCGGGGACGGTGGGCGGGGGGCACAGACACAGTCTGACCCCTCACCACCTGCCCCTTGTGCAAGGTGACGGAGCCCCCACCATGGTGGCTGACCGAAGGAGACTCTACTCCAGAGTCCCTGACTTGGGGACAGGAGCAAGCTGAGGACGTGGGGCCTGTAACAGAACAGGGCATGAGTTACTGTGTCCCTGATGAGCGCTGAGTGCCAGGCGGGAAGGCCCCTCCCTGGGGGTGAGATGTGCCACCTGAGCAGGTCACCCTGTGGGCCCTGAGCCTCGGGTGTCCTGACCGATGGCAGCTCACGCGCCCTCCGGTGCCGGCAGCCTGGAGAGCCCCACTGTGCCCGCAGCCTCCACCAGGGCTCTGCCTCAGTCCTGCTCGGGGCCGTAGCCTGGGGCCCGGCCCCGGCCAGCAGCTCCATCTGGATGACAGGAGCAAGTCAGAACGCGGAGCAAACAGTCCACAAAGACGAGGTCTCCTGCCCGTCTTCAGCGGGCAGAGAGGGCGCTTCACCGGAGAGGGGAGGACGGCTGCCTGAGGCCTGTCAGGGCGGTTCTCGGAACGTGGCGTGTGGCTGTCAGCTAGAAATATAACAGCAGCGATCACGCACAACTGGATGGAAGCACGGGATTTACATTGAAAGCGATCTCACGGAAAGTCGAGTGTAGGAGCGGGCAGAGGAAAGCAGGAGAGCGTGATAAAGAAAACCAGAGGTTCGTTCCAGATCCGCCACCTCAACGTTAGACGTTTCGGAAACAAACGGACGAGGGAATAATGCAAGGGAACTCCCCCACGGAAGACGCCAGCTGCCATCCGTGCAGTTACGTGTCCCACGGCGGGTGCACAGAGGCTGTCACCCACCGACACGATTCTGAAGTTTCAGAACGTGAGGAAGAGAGGACCGTGCAAACACCCAGAGCGACAAGGCGAGTGTGGGCGCAGGCCGGGAGCCAGCGCGCCGTTCTCGGGGAGAGAGGTGCAGGGCGGCACCCGACGCCCCTGAAGCGGGTGGTCCTCGGCTGGAACCCCGTCGCTGGGGGCACTACACACGCGTTCACGCGTGCAGACCTCCCCCCGCCCGCCTCGTCCAGACGCCGTGTGTCCCCGCTTCCCTGAGGACGCGCTGTTCCCCACGCGACCTTCTGCGTGGGCCACGCCTGAGGACAGGAGGGGCCCCGGTGGATGCAGGGGCGGGCGTGCCAGGCAGTTCTGGTCCACGCGGCCGCCCTGCCGGATGCCACCGTGGGGGTGGCCGTTGGCTTCCCGGGGACGCTCATGGCCTCACCCCAGAAGGCACTCGGGTTATCCGTCGTGGTGTGAAGCAGACTGGGCATGAGACACCTCGCCTTCCTGGGGACGTCACCCCGTGTCACTGCCCTGCGCCTGGGCTCGCTGTGGCCTGTGAGGTCGGCGCGCTCAGGGACAGCACACGCAGACATCGTGACCGCGGGGGGAGCAAGGCTGCGTGACACGCCAGGGTGGTGGGGGCGCGTGGCACGCACTGCGCAGAGAGCCGTGGCTTCCTTCGCGGGGCCGGTCTGCCAGCCTTCGCTGTGGCCCTGTCACCCCGACGGATGCTCGTCGGGGCGTGCGACACGGCTCACAGCAGGAGAGGACAACGGTTTTACATCGGTCGTGCCTCTGATTCACCCTCCCCTCCCTCCTCCGCTGCCTCTCCCCACGCCCTCCATGCAGCCAGGGGGACACCGGGGTCACAGGAGAGCGTGGCGACACAGCCGGGGTGTCCGCGGCGGCCCCAGGTTTGAATGGGTCATTCTCTCCGCAAGCAGACCCCAAACGCGCGTCACGTTTCCTAGAGAACAGGGCTGCCCTTTATTTCGCATCTGTGCACAGGCGTGAGGTAGTGTGAGGAAGGGGGACCTGGCCACGGCATGGAAAGTGACAGTGCCCCTTTTCATGATCAGTGACTTAAAAAAGGAGGGAGCGAGACGAGCACATTCGTCCCCTTTGTGGCTGAGAACGCGTGAGCGCGGCCCGCCTCTCGTCGGAGCCGTGAATGTCGCCTTTGTCCTGCTGACGTCACGGGCCTGATTGTGCCATGTGCTTCTCAAGGCACAACCTACGAGCGCCGTGCTCTCCTTGCCCTGGGAGACTCGGGGAACACAGGCCTTTTGTCCGGTGCGCATTCTCGAGCAGGGACGCGTCGCCGTCCCTTCGGGCTGTGGGTCGAGAGCCCCCGCAGGCTCCGCGGGGAGCTCTGGCGTTTCAAGCGGTTTTGATGCAGAAATAGTGCGGGTCGTGCTGGGCGCTGCCGCCAGAGGCTGGGGTTGTGACCGCCGAGCCGCCGGTGAGCAGGGCAGAGCCTGGGGACAGCCCCGCCCCCCACGCACCCCTGCGGTTCCGTGCGGGGCGTGAGCAGGAAGGCGGCGTCTGAGCGGCCCTTGCGGGTCCCCCCCGGTCTGCCGAACGTGGGCGTTTGTGTCTGACTGGAAACGCAGCGTTGTCCCCAGAGGCGAGGCGGGGGCGACAGCGGGTCATGGCGTCTCTGACCTCGGGGACAGACTGCTTTCCTTGTCTTCACTCCGCTCTGGCTTCCGGGGGCAGAGGCCGGGGTTTCCTGTGACGCCTCGAAACAGGGAGACTCGGGGAGGGTGTGCTGGGGGACATTGGTGGCCCTCCGCGCAGCCTCGGGGACCGTCTGGCGGCCAGCGCCGTGGCCTTCCTTACGGCGGGGCCAGTGAGGCGGCAGTGCTCACGGCGTCAGGCGGTGTGGTTGTGTCACCCGTGCCCTGTGCTTTCCTGAAGCTGCGATGCCACTGCGTCACCGCGCCCACAGAGAGAGGCTGCGGCCGCCCCCTCCTCGGACGTAGCCTGGGCGGTCCTCAGGAGCACGGACACGGCTCCGGCCACCAGTGACCGTGCGCAAGCCCAGAGGCAGTCGGCTCCGTCCTTCGAAAGCCGAGGCCGACCTGGGTCTCACCTGTCCCCGTGCGGTGACGAGGCACGGGGCTAGTTCCTCCGGGATGGCAGGGTGGGGACAGAGGGAGCGGGGGGACCTGCTCACCATCCACAGGGTGACGACTGGCAAAGCGCTTAGCACTGCCGTGATGCTGAAAGCAGGTGACACCGTCCACTCACCTCGGGCCCGCCCCACCTGCACCCCCAGACTGCGCCTGCACCCCACCCGTACTCCAACCCGCACCTCCACCCCCACTCGAACTCGCACCCCAAACTGCACCTGCACCCCCAACCTGCACCCCCACTTTAACCTGCATCCCCACTGCCATCCCCACCCCAGAGAGAGAGGCGAGGACGGACCCCTCCAGCATGCCCCGTGCGGAGCGCAGCTGCGTCACCCTCTCTGAGCGCGCGCCCCGAGCCCCGTCCCCAGCTCTGTGAGATGTGATTCGGGAGAAAGTCTGAAGCAAACGGGGAAGGTGTCGAGGTTTTACCAACTGATGTTTACACAGTTTTTTCACTTTGTTACAGTTCTTAATAAAAATATTAAAGAAAGCAAAGAAAGAAAATTAGCAAAATCCAGTCTCTCCAGCTTGTACGTGGGGGGTGGGACCCGTGTGCCCTGGGCTCGTCCACAGAAACACCCCTCGTTGGTGTAGGTTTCCCACGGAATTATCCAGTAGAAACCTCTTAACGCGTCAAGCCAGTGCCCAATTGGACAGAAGTAAATACATTTAAAAAGTTGGTGGCTGTGTGTCACTGGTTTGGGGACAGACAAGACACAACCAGCAGGTGTCACCCATGCTCGTCAGCACTTAAAGGATGGGACAACGAGTGTTTACAGAAAGGCCGCATGTCGGGCTTTCCGGGGCCCCCCGGCCCCATCTCCTGCGCGTTAGAGCTGCTCCAGGCTCCCAGGGTGGGTGGGAACCCCAGGGCCACCAGCCAGGGGCTCACGGCAGGCGCGGTGACGCTCTGGGTGGGACCGTAGGGTCTGCCGGGCTCCGGGCTTAGCAGTCAGGCCTCTGCGGGAGCCAGGCCCGCCCTCGGCGGCACACCCCCTGTCCCCCCGCCTTACCCGCAGAGCGGCCGGCATGGGCCCGGCCCCTGCGACAGTGACCACAGGCAGGCCTGTCCCGCGGGCGGTGGGGCTGGGCCACGTGTGCCGCTGAGGTTCAGGTCCCGGGCATGAAGGGCCCGTCAGACACGGACAAGCCGTGCCCTCAGGTGGCCTTTGCTCGGGGACCAGCAGAGGTGGCCGGGAGGGAGGAACTAGCCCTCGGGGGTCCTCGTCTGTTGAGCTGGGGCTCCCCTCTGAGTCCACCCCAAGAGCAAGTTCCAGCCTCCCGCGTCTGCTCGGGGCGTCTGCCGGTGTCTGAGGCGCACCACGCAGGGTCCCGGGGCGGCTGCATGCGCCCACTTCCCGGACGTGGCCTGTCGTGGTGCCGTGATGTCCATCACTGCGAGCTTCAGTTTGGTATCGGCCCGCGAGCACTGGGGTTGACTCTGTGGCTCGTGCTTCTGACCGAGATCTCTGGTGGCATCTCCGGGGCGCTGTGTGCCGGGGACAGGCCGGGTCCTGGAGAGGCACAGACGCGCCACCGCCTGCCGTGGGCAGCTGCAGTCGGTAAACACGTTTTCTGAGAGGGCGCTGCCTTCGCCATGGCAACGGCCCTGAGTGCCGGTGTGGACCACTTCATGGCACACGCTGTCCTGTGGTTGGGGCAGACGGCCCTCGGTGGCTTCGTGAGCCGGGCGGGCGGGAGGCGGGTGGACAGGAACTGAAGGGTGCGATGCCTTCAGCTCAGGGGCCTCCCGGAGGCTCTGGGGCCTCGGGGCGGGGGCGGGGGGGATGCTCGGAGGGGCGGGGCGCTGGGACCCGCAGTGACCGGCGCTGTGCTGTGCTCTCTCCGCAGTGGACGTGGCCTCGGCGCTGCCCCTGCAGGTGGCGCCCACGGCGGTGCCCATGGACCTGCGGCTGGACCACCACTTCCCGCTGGCCGTGTCGGAGCCCGCGCTGCGGGAGCAGCAGCTGCAGCAGGAGCTGCTGGCCCTGAAGCAGAAGCAGCAGCTGCAGCGGCAGATCCTCATCGCCGAGTTCCAGCGGCAGCACGAGCAGCTGTCCCGGCAGCACGAGGCCCAGCTGCACGAGCACGTCAAGGTGGGCCGCGCCCGCGGGCCCCACGCGGGGCGGGCGGGGCGAGCGGGGTGTGCACAGGGATGGGGCACGGGGCGCACGCTCACCCCCTCAGGTCGTCTGCAGACGGGACGTGCCGGGGGAGAAGCCAGCCACCAGCGTGGGTCACCGCGGGTCGCCGTGGGTTGCCACACGCGGGGCCTGGGGGCCATTCTCATTTCCTCCTTGGGACTTGGGTGTGTGTCTGTTCTCAGTCTTTGCCACTGACCTTTTGTAACTGGCAAGAGATGTAAATATTTTCTTTCCTTTTAAATGGAATGAGGAAAGCTGACGTAGATCTTTTTTTTGGAGGGGGTACTTTATCCCCACAAACATCTATCCCGATCCCAGACTCTAAGATGGAGGCAGTGGCAGCAAACGTGTGAGTGACGGGTCCCAGCGTCACGCAGCGGCCAGAGCAGCGCCACGTCTGCGGCTGCGTCACGCTTCTGCGTGCTCAGAACCATCCAGAGCGGCGCTGCCCAGCGCACGCGCGCGGGCCTGTTCCGGCACGTAGGTGGCTTTCCGTTCTCTAGAAGCCACCGTCAAACAAAGCACCACACAAGGAACCCGGGGTCCTGGCTGACAGAGGTGCCACCGGCCTCCGTGGTGGCCCTTTGCTTTCCAGAAGGTGCGCTTGTCCAGGGGAGCGGCGCCCCGCGTCCCTGGCTCTGAGCGCACATACCCACTCAGTGCTCCCCTGGCTGCTGGCGGGCCGGCCGTGCCCTGCCCTCGCAGTGGCGGCTGCCTGTGCTGGGACCAGGGAGGACACTGGTCTTCTCGGTTCTCCCGATGAGTCAGTAGGATTTGTAGCTTCCACAGGAAAGAAAAAGCAAGAGAAATTGATGCGAGCTCCTCCGAGGCAGCAGCTCCCAGAAGCGAGACACAGCAAGGCCCGGGCCCGTGCTCGTGCTGCCCGCTGCCCAGGCCAAGGCCAAGGCCAAGGCCGGGCTCCCGCGCCCTGGACCTCCGCCCAGGCGGGTCTCGCCCACTCCCTCCTTGTCGTTCTCACCTGGCGCTTCAGGGTGGCGTCACCGCGGTGGGGTGGATGACAGACCCTGACGTGAGGCCGTGCAGGGGCGGCCGGCTGTCGGGGGCCTGTCAAGCTGGGTGTCACCAGGATTGTTCGGGGCTGGACGCGGGGGTGGCGGGGCCCCAGAATCGTGGCCCGGGCGTGGTTCTCAGCAGCACAGGCAGTTTCCTTCTAACACTGGGACCGTGCAAGCCCTTTAGACCTCGAACCATCCTTACGTCCGTCAGCTTCTTGTTTTGACGATTTAAACGCTTCACGAGCCATCGTGCTGTTCGTGACACTTGGCAGTCACGTTTGCCAGACACATCTCTTCAGCACACAGTCTAATCAGTGTCATTAAATCATCGGGTAATTTGAATAGCGTTTCGTAATTGGAAAGAGAATAGTTTTTAAACTGTAACTTGAGTCGTTATCTTTGGGGAAAGAAGCAGCTTTGGAGGGGTTCAGCCCTCAGCGTTGCCCTTGCCCTTGGGGCAGTCTCTGCCGGTCACGGCCGATGCGAGTGCCGTGTCCCCTTCACCACGCACGGCTAGTCCCCCCTCCCAGGAAGGGGGTCTGGGTGAGCCCTGCACCCCAGCCAGGGCTGGGAGAGCAGAGTTTGGGGCCTGGCGGGCTCTGTGCCCAGAAGTTGTCAATTATTTTATCAACGAGGATAGCACACAGATGGCTAGAAGGTCATCATCTAGATTTGCTGCTTTGGGGATTCGTATTTTTAATTCTTTTGCTTTTCTCAAAGACATACGTGTTTCTAATGTTTCAAGTCAGCACGGTGGGGGCCAGCCAGCAGACCTGGCCCCCTCTGCCCTCCCGGTGGGCTCCCAGGCCTACGTCCTGCTACAGCCCGCGCTCTCTGGCCTGTACCCTGTTCTAGAAGGCCTGCGCCCGGTTCTGGCCCGCGTCCCCCCCTGGCCTGCGTCCTCCCTGAACGGAGGACCCTGCACTGCCACCTCCCACTGGCAGAGAAGGCTTGGCTCTCCCGTCCCCGGGGCACACACGGATGTGCACTGGGGTCCCCAGCCCCGGCCAGCATGTGTGTACGCTCACACGTGGTGCCCACACGTGCTTTGACGCAGCTCCTGACACTCCCGGCGGCTTCGGTCCCTCGGCCCCTGATGCAGAGCCAGCCGCGTGGGCCGAGACCTCGGCGCCCGCACTGTGGCCGACGCTGGTGACTGTGGCCGTGGCTTTTGGCCCCGGAGGGTGTCCTGCACGCTGCTTCGATGTGCGGTGACCCTGTCACGTGACTCATGCACCTCCGAGCGTGTGACAGTGGCGTCTGTTACGTCGTCAGCCCGGGCTCAGTGGTGGGAAAGGCCCTTTTGTGGGACAGGGACGGCGGTGTCCGCCTCTGCCAGCATGGGTCTCCTGCTGGTGTGTCAGCTGGCGCAGGCTCTGCCACGGGGGCGCCCTGAGCAGGGCCGGGGCCCGCGTGCTGGGTGCCAGGGGGCGTCTCTGTCCTCGACTGGGGCAGTCGGGGGCCTGTCCCCAGCGTCCGTCCTTCAGAGCCCCTGGAAACATTCAGTCCCCACGCCTGAGTGGACAAAGCAGACCCAGGGATCCGAGCTCTGGTTCCGAGGAGCTCAGGGTTGGCGTTAGACCCCGCTTAGGGTGATGGCATCTGTGACTGTCCTCCTCAGAAAAATGACCCTGTGTTAAACCGCTCCAGTGGTTTTCTCCTGCAAAAAATGACTTCTCAGCACTTCTGTCTCCGCAGAGTGCACTTGACCTTCACACACTCGGTGCGGCACCAGCTCCCGCTCTTACCGAGCGTGATGCCAACCCCTGGTTCCGCAGATGGCACGGGGACACGGGCTCACCCACCCTGGGGCGCTGCCGGGGGGGGAGCGGAGGGGGGAAGCGGGCCGCCCTCCCCGTCCAGTTCACCCTCCATGCCCCGATCTGCGGGCGCAGGGGACTCTGTCCCCTCATCAAGAGACAGACAGGCCTGACCTGTGAGGGGCTGAGGTCTGCTGCGCTCCCGTCTCCTTGAGTTTTATGGGCCTCAGTGTACAGGTCGCTGTCACGAGTCTGACAACGTGGACTGTCTGAATGTGAGGGTGGGGTGCTCGGCGCCGCTGTCACTGAAGCGGCAGGGCAGCCCCGTCCCCCCGGAGGGCCCTCGTCCTGCGGCTTCTCACCAGGGCCCGTGGCCGTGCCGCCCCGCGCTTTCGTGCTGGTGACGGGCAGACCTCGCTGTCTCCCTGGGCTCTGGCCGGAACGTACACGTCATCAGACTACACAGAGTGGGTTTCCACGCGCTCACCGTGCCCAGCCTGGACACCCGTGCTCTGTCCAGGCCCCCAGCCCGGTCACCACGGGGGCCGCAGCCTCCCCTCCCCGCTCCGGGTCTGGGCTGGGTCCTAGCTCCACCTCCCTCTCCAGCTGGGGTGTGTTTCCGGCTGGAAATGCCCCCCCCACTGCAGAAGCCGGGGGGGGGGCGGCCTTGTTTGTGGACAGGGCTGTGGGTCCCCTGTGGTCAGCAGTGCCGCCCGCGCTCTCCACACGCAGTAAATCACTGCTGCGTGTGTGACCACAGGCACGGCCGCGCTGGCCAGCGAGAGCCGGAGGCCCCAGATGGAAGGTCGCGCCCTGGCCCCGTGTTTGCGGGCTCTGCCGCGGGGCCCCAGCCCGGGCGGGTGGGCGGGGGTGGAGAGGGGGTAGAGGGCAGGCACCCCCAGCCCCTGCCACGCGCACGGGCGCCTGTGACTGGGGGGCTGTTTCCTTTCCTCGCTCTTCATTGCCAGCTTCTTCTGAAGTCTTGGCGAGCGGTGTTTGCTCGGCGAGCGCGCGCGTGTGCTCCGTGCCCAGGCGTGGGCTCCATTCAGAAAACGGAGGCGTGGCGCTTTCGCTTGGAGGTTTCCGCGGCTGACGGGATTTTTCTTGCACGCGTTGGCGTGACGTGACGTGACGTGGACCTCACCGAAGCCCGGGCGTGGCCGGTGACACGTGGCGTCTGTTAACTGCAGAGAGGTCTGGGCTGTACGACACTCTCTTTCCTCCGTTTGCGAGTTGCTCTGGCTGATCACGGGTTTGGGTGACGGTCACCGTTGCGGGACGTGGGGCCCGGGATGCCTGGCGGTGGAGCCCCTCACGCTTCGCCCTGCTGCCCTCGGTGGGGCCGGGCTCTGCCCAACGTCCGGTCAGCGGCTACCTGTCACCCTGAGCCTCGTGCCCAGGGCTGCTGTGGCATCTAGTCCATGAATAGTGTCAGGCCCTGAGAGTCGGTCACTGTCCTCGTCACTGTCGTTGGCTCGCTGTCCCTCTGTGCGTGGCTGGAAGGGTGTCTGAGTCCCTAACCGCCATAGACGTCTGCCCGCTTACGTCCGGGCTGGCGAGCGGCTGGTGCAGCAGCCGAGGGCCTGTCTGTGCAGCCCCCTGGGAGGGGGACGCGGGAGCAGGGACACTGCCCGGGGTCAGCTGACTGAGCTGCCTGCGGCCTGGCCAGCTGGGCCGGCACACTCCCTGCCACCCCCTCCCGAGTGCGCGTGAAAGTGGCACGAACTACAGGTGAGGTGGGACTTGTCCCCGGTGACCGTGACCATGTCTGACTCTCACTCCTCTTCTGTCCCCTTTTCACCGGGCTGCCTGTTTTGACGACACGAGCTCACAACGGCCATTGGTCCGTCAGGTTCACCTCTGTGCCCTGAGCAGCGCAGCAGGTCATTCCCCTTCGTCTGTGGCAGGCCAGCTTTGTTTGTGGCACTTTCACAAGTATCACTTTGACGCCGCCGGTCGAGACGTTTCTGAGGGTATGAGGTGTCTTTCATACACTGTGACCTGTGTCCGGTGCCCTCAGACCGTTGTGAGCACCGACGTCCGCACCGCCGCCTCCAGCCAGGCCCACGCCCGGCAGTGCCCCCCACGCCCTTCCCGCCTCACCCCAGGAGGTGGCCTTTGACTGTCACCCGCAGGTCTCAGGGTGTCCCGTTCCAGACACTGTAGACTCGGAAGCTTTGATGCCGGCGCTCGCCGGGCTCGCTCGCGGTGTGTGCGCCCACGCGCGCCTGCAGCTCACGTGTCCCCGCCGGCGTGAGCACAGCGTGTCCAGCTCTGCAGTCAGCTGGGCGTGTCGAGCCTGGCTGCCTGCAACACCCCTCCCCGGCTTCGTGCGCACGTGCGTTTCCGTGTCTCGGGTGCGTCCCGCACCCGAGGGTGAACGTGTGTGGCTCTCTGTGGGAGGTGCCCAGCCGCGTCTGGAGCGGCCCTGGCACTTCACTCTGTGACATTCGAGAAGGGCATTCCCAGCTTGGTGACGCTGGAAGCCCTCCTGTGTGTTTTCTAGCAGTTCAGCCGTTTTCGTGTTCGCTTCTCACGTTTGAAAGCTCAGCAGACGTCCGGGCCGTCGAGCGCCCGACCCCGAGCGCGGGCAGAGCCGCCGTGCGCAGGGCGTGCTGCCCGTGCCGGTGTCTGCGCGCGCGTCCGCTGTCCACATCGGGCTCTGACGTCCCCCCCCCCCCCATCCCGCAGCAACAGCAGGAGCTGCTGGCCATGAAGCACCAGCAGGAGCTGCTGGAGCACCAGCGGAAGCTGGAGCGGCACCGCCAGGAGCAGGAGCTGGAGAAGCAGCAGCGGGAGCAGAAGCTGCAGCAGCTGAAGAACAAGGAGAAAGGCAAAGAGAGTGAGTGCGCGGGGCCCACGGGTGGCGCCGGGCGGCACGCGGTGTCACTGCGGTGGCACTGCGGTGACACTCCTGTGCCTGGGGCGGGTCGCACCTGGTCTCCGCTGTGAACGGGGCTGACGGCTCATCTTCAGGGCTGCGGGGCACTTGGCACGACTTCCGGTCTGATTTAAGCTGACCCCTAACGGACTTGAAAACACTGAGAATCGTAAAGCACGTGACAAATTCAGTCCCGAATGTTCCAGTTGTTTTGAGTGAGTTTTGATGGCACTTTGTGAGGCCTTGGAGCGGGTCCCGTCTGCGGGACCCCATGGCCGAGGGCGGGCACGGCGACGGCGCTGACCTGAGTGTTGCTTCCTGTTGCGGCTGCCCCCGTCTGTCCGGGGACCAGGCTGGTCTCGTACCGGCTGAGATGCCCGGCTTCCTCTCAGCCGGGGGCCGCCCTGTGTGCTCGTCCCCGGGACAGCTCCTCGGGCCCCTCGGGGAAGAGGCCCAGCCAGGAGCGTGCCCGGCGTCCTGGCACGTCGATCCGCGGGCACCGTGCTGCCGTTCCTGAGAGCCGGGGCTCTGGGCGAGCCCTGGCTCCATGCTCAGCCTCTGAGGCCCGTGCCTGCTAACGTGACGTGTGGCCTGCCCCATGGGCACTGCCTCCTGCTCTAGAGGGCCACCTGCAGACACCACCTGGTCCTTGTAGGGGCCCGTGAGTGCTGGCTGCAGGGCGGGACACCTGTGTGGGCCCAGGGCGAGGCTGCAGGCTCCACGGCCCCCGCCCGCCTGTGGGGGCGCAACGCGTCTCCGGGCGCATCTCCTCGTGGACTGGGGAACTCGCTGCCCGTTACCCAGGCGGGAGTTTGAACCGAGGGTCCCAGCCAGGGTCTGTGCCCCAGCCTCCCAACAGATACCAGCCTTTCCGCCTGCAGAGGACAGCGCGGCCGGTCAGTGCCTCCCCGGTTTACCAGGATCTCCCAATAGTAAGAACGCAGCCTCACGGGATGCGAAAAGAGCAAGCGGACCCCACAATCTGTCCGGGGTGTGTCTGCAGCTCACAGCCTGCGCAGCACCCTGAGCGCCCCCCGCCAGTCCCCCCGAGCGTCGGCCGGACGCCCGCGCTGCCTCCCAGTCCATCCCAGCAGCAGCCCCGCGGTTTGGGGTGTGGATTTGGGTGGCCGGGTTTTATTCTTGATGGTGAACGGTGTGCAGTGTGGCTGTTTGCTCTGCGGCCCTCGAGTGTGGTCCTGTGGGCGTGCAGGCGCGGTGGCTGCTGGGGACGCCCCGGGCCCTGGCGTGAGCGGGCGCGGCCGGTGCCGCCTGTGAAGGGGCCCTTGTCGCCCGGCCTAGAGGGTGTTTGTGGTCGCGGGCGGGCGGAACGCGGGAGCGCAGGGCCGGGCGCCTGCCGCTGGGCTGCGCGGGTCTGTTCAGCGAATTTCCTCCTGAACGCTTAGAAGTTTTATTACACTGAGCGTTTTATTATACTGAGTGTTTCTCGTTTTAAATAATTCCAGTTTTCTTTACTTACTGATACCGGTTAACGCCGTTAACTTGGTAGGCCCACGAATGACAGCCTGTAGCAGGTTTCATCACGGTCCTCGTGGACGCGCTCCCGTCAGTCAGTCGAGCTTCACACAGGCTTAACCCTTACGGGCCTGTGGTGCTCTGTCCTGTCGCATAAGTCTAGGGCACACCCAGTGGAAGGCGTCTGCGCCCCCTGAGCATGGGCCCCCGAGGGCCTTTCCGTCACTGCTCCTCCCTGCGCAGCCAGGTGGGGCGCGGTGCCAGCATGCGGGGCGCGTCCCCTTTGGCTGCTGATCAAAAGACCCAATGCCTGGTCCCGAGAGTGATTCTCTGTCCCGTCTGTGGGGTTGCAGCCCCCCCAGAAACGTGGGCCCAGGAGAAGGGCGTCCGCCTCTGGGGAAAGCAAACCGAAGCCACGTGGCAGGTTTGGCGTTGGATCCGGCGTGCCTGGCGGCCCGTGCCCTCAGCCTCAGCGCCCCCTGCCCGGGGGCGCCTCCGTGCGGCCCCCTGGGGGCCCCGTGCTACGCCCCCGCCTCGCCCGGTGTGTCAGGGCTGTTGTCTCTGCGCCGTGGCCGTGTGCAGCGGCTTCCTTCGCCGTGTGTGGCTTGCACGGTGCTGAGTGTGGTTCTCGTCTACACGGGCCGGGTGGCGTGGCCCTCGGGGGTCGGGTCGGGCTGGCCGCGCTGCCAGGCGTGGCTGCGGCTGTCGGGACAGGGCAGACGCCCACGGGTCCTGCGTCAGGCAAGTGAGTTCTGGACATTTCTTTCTGTGTTGTCGTCAGATTTGTGGGTTTTCCTTGACGGGGCTGTGTAACCGCCACCCCAGAAAACCGTGGCGCACAGGGCTCCGGCCAAGCCCCGCTGGGGACCTGCTCTGCGCAGCGCACGCCCTGGGAAGGACCGGGGACGCACCTGGCAGCGGCGGGCACAGAGGGCCGGCGGCAGGCCTGCCTGGGGCGAGGCTTCGTGCACACGCTGCCGGGCAGGGCCGCACTGGGGGTACCGAACCCCACGGTGCTGCTGCGGCGTCTTCCCCGCGGGAGGAGGGCCCCTGCGGGGCGACAGCGTCTCCCTGCCCATCGCACCCGCGTCGCCGTCACGGCGGAGGCTGCCCTCGGAGGCTCCGGCCGCCTTTCCACGGCCTCCCGCCGGGCGCGGCCGCAGTCAGCGCCCTGTGCCTCCCCCCGCAGGTGCCGTGGCCAGCACGGAGGTGAAGATGAAGCTGCAGGAGTTCGTCCTGAACAAGAAGAAGGCGCTGGCCCACCGCAACCTGAACCACTGCGTGGCCAGCGACCCCCGCTACTGGTACGGGTGAGTGCACCTCCCCTCCCCCCCGGCCCCGCAGCGTGGTCCGCAGACAGGCTGCCTGGCAGCCAGTTCGTCACCGGGCGGGAATGAGAAACTCCCGAGGTGCAGCAGCTTACAGGACCCACCCACGTGGCCTGGTGGTTCACGTGGCCCGAGGGGGTGTGGCCGGCTCTGAACAGCCCAGAGCCTCCCCGTGGCTGGTGCCAGCCCTGCTTCTTGGTTCTCGCCAGAAGGAGCCACTTCACCTGGACCTCTGGTCCCAGCTGTCCACGTGTGCCCCCCGGACTCCTCCCAGCCTTATCGATTGCCAGGCGAGGCGGTCAGAATGGGGTGTTTCGTTTTCTCCCGGGGCCCGGAGACCACAGAGGAGCCCCGTCGCGCTGAGACCGAGGCAGGTGGCGCCCTCACCGAGCGGTGTGCCCGGGTGTGGCCTTCCTGCCAGGCTCGGGGGAGCGGGCCGTCCCCGCGGGCCGAGTCGGGTGCAGTGGCGAGCTGGCATGGCTTTCAGCAGTGGCCAATGGGGCTTCACGGATTTTGTCCTCGGTTGTTTCACAGGAGAGGGCCTGCCCGGTGACATGTGTCATGCAGAGTCAGCACAGCCGAGCTTGGGGACTTGGGCCGGCGGGGTGGGGCGAGGCCCGCACAGGGGCGCGGGCACCGCCTGGGCGGTGGCTCCGTGGTGTCCGCGTGGGTCACAGCCTCCGGCTTTCAGCTCGCCTGTTGGACCTCACATCCATCGTGGCTGCCACAAGCACACGGCTCCCGCCCTGAGACGCGCTGTCCGCCGCGGGCACGTGCTGCGTGTGGGCCCCCAGGCGGGGGGACCCAGAGGGACCCATCAGCTGTTTCCAGACGGAGCACGTGCAGCAGGGACTCTGGCTCTGTCGGCTGGAAGACGCACAGGCCAATGCCACGTTTGCCGGCGTGCGTTTTGACGTGGCTGCTGCAAACAGAAGGGGCACGTGGCACGCAGCTGGCACCTCCGTGGGACTCGCTAGCGGGAGGTCCCCCTGTCAGGTCACTCCCCCGTGTCTGGCGGGCTGGGAAAGCCGCTTGCTGACAGAGCAAAGCCGTGCTCAGGAGGAGCACAGAGCAGCGCTTGTGTCCCGCCCTCGTCAGGAAGCGCTGTCCTCACAGTGAGCTGTCCCCTCGGTCTGCCCGGACCCTGGGCACAGGGGCTGCAGGGCGGCCTCCTGCCCTGGCCCCCTCCTCCCAGGCTGGGAGCTCAGGGCCAAGGGAGGTGGCGGGCGTGGACGTGAGGTTCCACCGCCTGGGACAGGGCGCGTGAGCGTGCGTGAGGCGGGGTGTGGCGTGTGTGAGTACGTGAGCTGGGGTGTGTCTGGGACGTATGTGAGTGCGTGAGCCAGGCCGTGTGGGATGGGAGTCACTTCTCGGAGACTCTGCCTTCACCGTGGTGGCCCCGGCTGGGTCAGCCCGGCCTCCCAAGCCTGGCCCAGAATTCCCTCGCTGGGACGATGCAGGGCAGCCCCCCGAGAGCTGTCGGGCCAGAAACGGGGTAAGGCCCAAGGTGCCTCCCACTTTGGCTCACTGTAAGGCGGGACCAGAAGGGGGCTGTAGGAAGGCAGATCAGATCGCTTCATAGCGCTTCCCAGATGTCGTGTTTTCGTAGAAAGGGCAGGAGAGATGCCGGGCCGCGTTGCCACGGTGGTCTGGCGCCGAGCCACAGGCCGCGAGGCCTGCGGTGTCGGCAGCACCTGAAAACAGGAGGGACGCTGAGCTCAGCCAGGACAGCCTTCCGGCCGGTGGCTTCGTTACGAGCAGACTGCTGTCAGGTGTGACGGCGACAGTCACTGTGGCGACGCTGCTAATAGCCGTCCACGCTTCAGCTGCGTGGCACACACAGTCTTCCCGTCTTCCTCGTGGAGGACACGAACGCCTTCCTGGTCGTGGTTGGTGGCCGTAGAGGGCTGACAGCTGGCCGGGCCGCCGTCCTTGTGGGGTACAGGCCGAAGCTGATTGGCCTTTCATAGAGAAGGGTCCGTGGGGCGAGGCCGGGGCGTCTCAGGAGACTGCAGGCCAAAGGAGGGCGTCCTGCCTGAGGGGGTAGTGACCCATGTGTGGGTCCCCCCAGCCCCGAGCTCCCAGCCCTGGCTGCAGGGACAGGGACATGAGAGCAGGTCCTGAGGGCTTGTCCTCTGTGTGGTGGCGGGGGGCCTGGCCTGGCAGGGGGTTCTGGGGCGCTCTGAGCTTTTCCCGGGGTGCACGCAGTGGGCCTGCAGCCCCACGTCCCGCCGTGTGCGTTGGCCTGGTCTCGTGAGCAGCACGCTCTTTGCAGCCGTGCGCTCCGAGCTTCGAAATGCGCACCCGTGAGCTTGCAGGCACTCACCTTCCTAATTCAGGCAACGCCAGGTGCGCGGGTGTGGTGGCTGGTTGTCCAGGTGGGTCATCTGACAAAGTCCAATAAGTTAGCAAATTTGTTCCAAGTCGTTAAGTAGATGACAGATGCTTCCACGCTTTCCGTGCTTCCAGCGAGACCCCGCTGGCCGCCCCACCACAGGAAAGGCGGCTGCTGGGAGCCCACGGGCCGCTGTCGCCCGCCACGAGGCCACTGAGGCCTGCCTGGCCACCCCGAAGAGTGAAGTCCATAAGTCAAGTCCCAGGGCGGGTGCTGCCGCTGTCAGCATAGAGCCCCACCCCCACGGCGCGATGTGACTGGCGGGTGGTTCTGTCCCTCGAAGGCTGGATGTTCTCTGTGGAAAGGATGTCCCATGTCGCTTTTGTCCTCAGGGACCCAGACAGCGGCCAGGTCACAGCCACCTGCAGCTGCCCCTTCAGTCCCTCACCCTGGAGCCCCCACGCCCACCTGGGCCCCAGGTCAGGCCCCGCTGTGCCAGTGGTGGCCTGGTGACCAGAGCAGAGTGCCACAGCCCCCTGAGGAAGGTGGTTGGCAGGGCCACCTCAGTCCCCAGGGGCCAGGCAGTGGCGGCACTGTCACCTCTGTCTGCACCGGCCGCCTCTCCGTCTTGCCCCAGGGAGGAGCCGCGCTGCCCCGGAGGCTGGGTGGGGCGGGGGCCACAGCATCACTGTCACCGGCAGGACCACTGGGGCGACCACCAGGCGGCCACCGCGCGGCCCGCACCAGTCCCTAAGCCGTGTCCCCTGTTCCCTCCAGGAAGACGCAGCACAGCTCCCTGGACCAGAGCTCCCCGCCCCAGAGCGCGGCCTCGGCCACCTACAAGCACCCGGCCCTGGGCATGTACGACGCCAAGGACGACTTCCCGCTGCGCAAGACAGGTCGGTGCCGCGGCCGGGCCGGCGGGGCCCTGTGCCCGCTGTCCGCTGCCCACTGCCCACTGCCCCGAGCCCAGGCCACGCTGCCCTGTCGCACCCGGGGGTCAATGCCACAGCCGGCCCGGCGGGGCCCTGCGCCCGCTGCCCGCTGCCCCGAGCCTGGGCCACGCTGCCCTGTCGCACCCGGGGGTCGGTGCCACGGCCAGCCCACGGGGCCCTGGGCCACGCTGCCCTGTTGCACCCAGGGCCCCGTGCTTGCATCTGGTGTTGGTTCTTGGATCAGCTTCCTTCAAGGGCACTGCTCTGAGGGTTCCCGTGTGACCTCGGGCGGGCCTGCTCCCCGAGACGTACTCGCTTGTGAACAGAGTTGAAGCTTTCTCTTCTCTGGGCGGCGTGCTGGACTTTGTCCCAGCCCGAAGCGTGCCCTGGAGGTGTGGGGACACGGCAGCTCGTGACGACGGGCCCGGAGGTCTAGTCGGCCGGTGTCTGACCCTCCGTGCCGGCCCTGGCCAGAGCCTGGGCAGGGGGGAGGTTGGGGGCCCAGCGGGGGGAAAGCTGTGTGAGAAAGATGCAGGGACGTCACAGGTGGGCGCCTCAGGTCCTCGCAGCGGTTGTCACACACCAGAAGGCGACAGCTACTAGGCGTGAGCAGGGTGCCTGCTCTCGGACCTCCTCTGGCGTCAGTGGGGTCCGTGGGCAGTGGCCCCGGCCGTGCACTGCAGGAAGGCCAGGGCGGGGCGGATCCTTCCAGAGGCTTCGCTCTAGCGGTGGGGCTGAGCGGCCGCAGGGGGTGCCCGTGGCCGCGGGGCTCGGCGGGGACCGGGGCTGACGGAAGGCGCGGCGCGGCGCGGCTTCTCTCCGTGGACACGAATCTCGTTGCCTCCAGAGGGTTTGGGTCGATCTGGGTTGGGTCCGGACCCCAGTGCTGGAGAGTGGCCACACCCAGCTGCTCCTCTGCCCCGTGGTGAGGCCCCGGGGCTTCGCCTGCCTCCCCATCCAAAGTCAGAGGACAGGGACACGGGGACGCGGGCCTCCCAGGCAGGGCTGTGCCCGGAGCGGGGTGGGGGCGGCAAACCCGGAATCAAGAGCTGGAAGCTGCAGGGGGGAGAGTTCAGTGAGGCCCCAGGGTGACAGGGCCACGTCAGGACGGCCATGTGCCTGGTGCTGGCCCCCGATCCCGCGACTGCAATGTGAGGGGCCGGCGGTGCCCCTCCCCGCCGGGGTGAGGCTCCTCGAACCTGTCCGCCCTTCGCTGGCCCTGTCCGGCTTGAGTGTGTGGTTCTCGCTGAGTGCTGAGCATGGCCCTGGGTGTCCCCTGAGGACAGCCCCCCGGCCGGACAGAAGAGGCGTCCGTCAGCGCCCTGGCCCGACCCACACCCCCTTGCTGAGGACTGCAGCTGTCGTGAACCGAGCCGGCTCTCAGCGGCTTTGGGGCCCCGCCCAGGAGAGGGACCAGGACTAGGGACCAGGACTAGGGACCGGAGCAGGGACCCGAGAGCAGCCACCCTCCAGCCACTCCTCCCTGGGCACGGGGACTGCTCGCCCTCGGGGGGCCCCGGGGGCGCGCGGGCTCCAGAACTGAATCAGGATGTGGCTGCCGTGTCGAGTGTTTAGAAAGGCACGTGAGTCACAGTGACGTGCAGATGTCAGAGGAATGCTCACACTGCTTACGGGAGCAGAGCGCAGTTTGGCGTCCCCCTGGGGTGTCTGCTCTGCGACACCAGTTAGGCGGCCTGCTCCTCCCGCCGCTTCCCAGGACCCCAGAGCAGCGGCCTTTTGCCTCTGGCGTGCTCAGGGCCACCTGCCCCGCTGGGACCCGGCCACCCTGAAGGGCGGGCACAGCGGCTGTGCTGTTGCTTGCTGCCCTGGACTTCTGTCCGGGGCGAGCAGAAGCTGCAGGTGTGCTGAGTGACGCGCGGGGGCACAGCGTCGCTGACGTAGGTGGAAGCGGGGCGTGGTGCGCGAACGTCGCAGCTGGGGTTGTCCCGAAAGCAGCCTTTCCACCATCCTGGGCTCCCCAGCTGGCGCCCCGGGGCCGTGGGGCAGCTCCAAGCACGCCCAGCACCCAGAGGTGGGGCTCAGCGGTCTGGCTCTGGGTGGGGGGCACTGCAGGACCACTGTGGGCCCAGGGCGGCCGGTGTGCAGACGGCTCTGTCCTCACGGGCGGAGCTGTTACAAAAACCAAACCAGGCAGAAACACCTGTGCCCCGCTCAGGCAAACGCTGCGGGAGACAGGTGCGCACCTGCACTCACGCAGGTGCTGGGACCTGCTGTCCCCTTCCAGGGGGGTGGAGGCAATGGTAGTGTCCTCATGCAGCGGGTCCCGCCTGGCTGAGCTCCAGGGGCAGCTTGCTTCGGGCTGGCGACCTGGGGGCATTCTGACGGGCCCTGAGCAAGAAGGGGGCTATGTAGCAGTCACAGCCTCATGGCCAGAGCTCTGAAGACCCGCTGCCGGCCACGTGGGGCGACCCCCGGGCACACCATCCTGTGTCTGAGGGGAGCACCAAGGCGTGGGCGCGTTCTGTCATCCCTCGGGTGAGACCGGAGGTGGTCTGCCCGCCGGCCTTGGGGTCCCCACCCTGGAGCGTGGGGTTGAGTGCGTGCCCCGCCCCCAGCGCCACCAGCGGGGCTGCCCGTGTCTGCCCCACGTGACGGGTCCCCTCTCCGCAGCCTCCGAGCCCAACCTGAAGCTGCGGTCGCGGCTGAAGCAGAAGGTGGCCGAGAGGCGCAGCAGCCCCCTGCTGCGCAGGAAGGACGGGCCCGTGGCCGCCGCGCTGAAGAAGCGCCCCCTGGACGTCGCAGGTACGGTGGGCGGATGGGCCCCAGCCCCGCCCCCCTCCCGTAGCGCCTCGAAGCCCGCAGTGCCCCTCGGCCCAGCGCCCTTCCCCCACAGTGCCGGGGACAGCCCCCCCAGAACCGGAGCCCAAGCGCCAGTGTCCCAAGGGCCGACCCTGCACAGTCTGTCTTCGACCCGCAGCTGGGGAGGGCAGTCGCTGTGCGCCCGCTGGCACGTTTGCGGGGTTCCGGGTTGAGGGGGTTTAACCAGCCCCGCCCCCTGGCGAGGGGCACGTTTGCGCCCCTCCGCGCTGTGCGCGCGCGTCCCCTGCGGGGCGCCGGTGGGCGGGCCCAGCAGGTCCCACTTTCTCCCTGTGCTTTGCTCTCGGCCCCCACCTAGTGGCAGACGCGCAGACTACACCCTTGGCCGAGCCCTTTCCCAAGGGCCGGGTCCCTCCACTGGGATGCACCCCACTGCCCCGGGGACACCCTGCCAGGGACACACCCCCTCCATGCCTGCCCTGGAAAGCAGAAGCAAGCACGCCGCTCGCACATGCGGCACACAGGTCCCCACTTCCCTCCAGGACCCCCCCATGTGCCTGTCGCAGAGCTGTGCCCTGCCCCACGACACTCGTGTCCCTTCACCTGGCACTGGTCGCCAGCCCCTCTTGGCACCTTTGACGGCATTCCACTGTCTCTGGTACAGATGATCCCGTGAGGATCACGCATCTATGTCTCACCCCAAGCAAAATGAAAACATAGGTCCACACAAAAGTTGTTCCTCAAAGTGGAACAAAAATTAACGTTATCGAGTTGACAGTAGATGAAAAATGGGGTGTATATGTTTTTGTTGCCCAAAATGTCATCCTGATTTCCCGTGCACGTACCTGAGGGAACAGCCTCCCGCAGGTTTGGCGTGGCTGGGGTGGCGGGGGTGAGCCCGCGCCCCCTGGGCTGGGGGACACCTGGGGCCTGGGGTCTTGGCTGGGAACCGGCCGTGGAAGGTGGCCTGGCTCAGCCCTCCCCCAGGGCCCCTCGGCCTCCCGCGTGTCCCAGCGCGTGTCCCAGCCGCGCGGGCTCTTCCTGAGCCATGTGTTCCGCGTCGGGTGGGGGAGGGGCTCCAGGCCCGGCGTCGCTGTGGGTGGCAGACGCTCAGAAAGGCAGTGGGTCACCTTGCGCTTTCTCAGGAAGGTTGTCACCAGATGATCCCATCATTCAAACGCCACTAAACTGAGGAGAACACCTGAGCAGCTAACCCACCCCCCGTCACACAGTGTCACAGGCTCTCGCAGCGTCCCGCTGGCCTCGGCAGCAGTGGCCAGAGCACTGTCCTCTCCTCAGTCTCAGCGAGCCTGGTCCCCATAGCAGGGCGGGCCGCCCGTGCCCTCGGGGACCTGGAGAAGGCCGGGTGTGTGCTCCGCACAGCACTGGCGGGTCCCAGGAGCCGCCAGCTGTCAGGCGGCAGAAGTGAGGGGGCTGGCGCAGTGAGCGCTGCGGGGCGGCTCCTGCGGCCAGCTCACGACGTCTCTCCCGCAGACTCGGCGTGCAGCAGCGCCCCGGGCTCCGCCCCCAGCTCGCCCAACAACAGCTCCGGGAGCGTCAGCGCGGAGAACGGCATCGCGCCCGCCATGCCCAGCCTCCCGGCCGAGGTCAGTGCCCGCTCTCTGTCCCCTGCGCCGAGCCGGGGCCCATGCAGGGCCCCTCGTCTGGGCTCTCGGGTGGGGTGCGGGAGGCGGCCTGAGGCGCCATGCGGAGGACACGGGATGTTAGGGTGTCGGCTGGCACTGCCAGGGCCACCGATTCAGAGGCATCATGGGAACCAGGAGCCCGAGACCGCAGGCCCAGCACCTGCCGGTCGGGCCGCAGGTGTGCTGCGGGTCGAGTGGGGCGGAGCTCCGGACCAGGTTCTGGGCTCCCTGGAGGGACCGTCGGACTTGGCGTTTGGTGGACAGGAGGGTGCGGGGGCCGGGAGGCGCCGTGGAGGGCCCTGGGCGCCGGTGCCGGTGGAGAGCAGGAGAAGGTCCTGCCCTCCATGCCCAGCGAGGCCATGGCCGCGGCGCAGCCTGGACGCCATCTCCGGGGCGACGTGGTGCTGCGCCTTGGTCCCCACGGAAGCCGCCCGGGTGCTGGTGCTGGTGCAGGGTGGGCGGGTGTGCGTGCGGGTCACGTGGCAGGGAGGCCTCGCTGGTGCTGGTGCTGGTGCTGGTGCGGGGCCGACCTGCGTGCTCCCAGGTTCACTCTCGTGTGAACCTGGACAAGTCAGTCACACGGTAAGGGCAGTCAGGCTGCCGCCCGGAAGTGTGGGTGCGGGGGCTCCCTGGGAACCTCGTGCTCCTCTGGTGCGTGGGCGTGAGGGGCCCTGTGCCCCCCACACACACACACACACGACCCGCTTGTGACTCGCCAGCACCATGTTCGTCTCCTTGGGCCAGGATGCTGTCATCGTTTATGAAAATCTCCAACTTGATAGGCCTTTAAAAGTTTCATTTCAGTAAAATAATTTAAATAGTAAGTTTAAGTTGATAGTAAATACATCACCGACAACGCTGATCATCTTTATCGTGACGAGTCCTCCCTCAGTCCCCGGCTCTTCTGTGTCATGTGTCCCCAACGTGTACTTTTCCTGCTAATTGTTGTGTCTGTGAGCTTTCCGTGCTGGCCGCGGTCTGTCCTTTACGTCGCCAGTACAGTTGTCACCACTTTCTGCCTTTTGTGTGAGAAGACGAATTTCATTGAAGTTTTCCTCTGGTTTCTGCCTCTGATGCTGCGTTCGGAGAGACGTTGCTAGCTCTGAGAACGTGCTCCAAGGCGTAAGACCCCAGGCTTCTCTGGCAGTTCACGGTGAATACGCAGTTTGAGCAAACACCGACGCGTGCGGCCCGCGCTGGGACGTGGCGCCCACCCGCGTGCCGTGCTCCGTGGACACATTTTTACACCACGGTGTCTCAGTCCGACGTGATCTGCCAGAAGCGTCTTCCGTCGCCGTTGCTCCTGGTGTGTGGTGCCCACGCTTGTCCGCAGCAGGCCGTGTGACAGCCATCGTGTGTTCTGTCTCCAGACCAGCTTGGCACACAGACTGGTGACGCGCGAAGGCTCCATGGCCCCCCTGCCCCTGTACACGTCGCCGTCCTTGCCCAACATCACGCTGGGACTTCCCGCCGCCGGCCCTTCTGCTGTAAGTAGGCGTCCTCGGGCCTGTGTGGCGGGGGGCTCTCCTGGGCACGTAACCCCGGACGTCCCCGGCTTGCCTCCCCAGGGGGCGGCCGGCCAGCAGGAAGCCGAGCGCCTGGCCCCCCCAGGCCTGCAGCAGCGGCTGGCACTCTTCCCCGGCACCCACCTCGCCCCCTACCTGAGCACGGCGCCCCTGGAGCGTGACGGGCCGGCGCACAGCCCGCTGCTGCCGCACACGGTGCTCCTGGAGCAGCCGCCCGCGCAGGCGCCCCTCGTGCCAGGTGAGCGCGGCCACCCCGCGGGCGCCCGGGAGGAGGCGCCGGGCGGGCGGGCGGCTGCAGCCGCGGAGCCTCGGCGGTCACTCACCAGCCCTCTCCCCCTCCTCTCTCCCTCCTCTTCCCTCTGCTGTTTCTCCGCATTATCTTCAGACTGGTATCTTTCAGGCCTGGCAGCGCTGCCCCTGCACGCGCAGCCCCTGGCGGGCCCGGACCGCGTGTCCCCGTCCGTGCACAAGCTGCGGCAGCACCGGCCGCTGGGGCGCACGCAGTCGGCGCCGCTGCCGCAGAGCGCGCAGGCCCTGCAGCAGCTGGTGGTGCAGCAGCAGCACCAGCTGTTCCTGGAGAAGCACAAGCCGCAGTTCCAGCCGCCCCTCCCGCCGCCGCCGCTGCACCTGGGCAAGGTGGGGGCGCCCGCGCGCCGCGGGGCGGGGCCGGGCCCCGGGGGGCGCCGGCGCGCCGCGGGCTGCCCACTCACCTGGGCAGCGGGCCGCCTGGTCCCCGTGTCTCCGGTCAGCGGCTGCGCGTGAAGGGGGGCATGCGTTGGTCCCCGCTTTGTGGCCAGGCGCAGACGCGGATGGGGTGGACACCTGTGACTTCATCGCTGTTCCTTTGCCGGGCACACAAAGCGCTAACTAATGAACGCGTGTCGGTGGCAGCCAATCCTGCCCCAGTGCCATCCTGCCCCGGCCCCGTCCTGCCCCGGCCCCGTCCTGCCCCGGCCCGGTCCTGCCCCGGCCCCGTCCTGCCCCGGCCCGGTCCTGCCCCGGCCCCGTCCTGCCCCGGCCCCGTCCTGCCCCGGCCCGGTCCTGCCCCGGCCCGGTCCTGCCCCGGCCCGGTCCTGCCCCGGCCCCGTCCTGCCCCGGCCCGGTCCTGCCCCGGCCCCGTCCTGCTCTGGGCGGGGAGGCGGCGCGGCCCCCCGCGGTGTGCGGTACGTGCCCGCGCCCGGCGCCTGCTGGCCGAGGACGCACCCTCAGAGTCGCACGTCCGAGGTGCGGGGTGCCCGCCGCCCCGCGTCACGCCAGCCCCGCCCCCGCCCGCAGATCATCCCGAAGCCGAGCGAGCCGGCGCGGCAGCCCGAGAGCCACCCCGAGGAGACGGAGGAGGAGCTGCGCGAGCACCAGGCGCTGCTGGACGAGCCGGGCCTGGGCCGGCGCGCGGGCCGCGGGGACGAGCACGCGCTGGCCGTGCAGGTGAAGCAGGAGCCGGCGGAGAGCGACGGCGAGGAGGCGGGGCCGGCGCGGGGGGCGGAGCCCGGGCAGCGCCCGCCCAGCGAGCAGGAGCTGCTCTTCAGACAGGTGCCGAGGGGCGGCGTCCCGGGTCCCCCAGGGCAGGGCCCTTCCGCTGCCCAGGGCCCGCCCGCTGCCCTGGCTGGCGTGGGAGGCGGGTGGTTCCCGTCCCTCCCCTGAGCTGCACCAGGAGATGCTGGCCACTCGTGCACCCCGGCATTTGTGTACCCACTGCAGCCCGAGGCCCACTCACACCCTTGGGGTGGTTGTACCCAGGTCCGCGGACCACTGAGACCGGCACACCCAGCGGCCGATAGCGTCCAGCATAGTCCCAGGGGGTGGGGGCAGGGAAGTCACCTTGTTCGTTGCTCAGAAAGTGCTCAGAACACGTTCGGGGCACGTGTCTGGTGGCTGATGAAGCGACCGGCAGTTACTCAGGCGGAACAGCCATGCGCTCCGAGCCCGAACCGCTATTAGAAACGCTTGTTTCTGAAAACGCTTGTTTTCTGCATTCAGAGAATGACAAACAAAACTCATCAGGGCACCTCAGTGGCACGCAGTGATTTGCAGACCTAAGCGTGAGACGCTTTCCCATTTAGTAAGCCCCACCACGTGCCAGGGAGGGGGGCCGCTGGCTCTCGGTGGCACTGGAGCTGGCCGTGAGCCCCGTGGAGTCAGGGGTGCCCCAGCAGCCCGGGAAGGGGCCGGCAGAGGGCAGGGAGGGTGGCAGCTGCTGACTCCGCGGGGACGAGGTGGCCTCGGGCCTCCTGCGTGCCCGCCAGCGCTGCCTCTGCCTCTGATGGGGGAGAGCCAGGCGCGCGGACCGAGGACTATTTTGTCAAAGCTGAGACGACAGCAGCCTCCCCCTGGCGGGCCACCTGCGGGCTGGGGGCTCCGGGGGCTCTGGTGGCCGTCCTGGCCAGCGGCCCGGGTGCTCCCGCCCTGCGGGCTGCACGCAGGTGGGCTGGTGGGCGGGGGCAGGGGCGGGCTCTATGGAGGGGCGCAGGGGGCGCCACCTGAAGCAGCCGCCCTGCCCCCCCAGCAAGCGCTCCTCCTGGAGCAGCAGCGGGTCCACCAGCTGAGGAGCTTCCAGGCCTCCATGGAGGCCGCCGGCATCCCCGTGTCCCTCGGCGGCCACCGGCCTCTGTCCCGGGCTCAGTCGTCCCCGGCGTCCGCCACCTTCCCCATGTCCGTGCAGGAGCCCCCCGCCAAACCACGGTTCACCACAGGTAACGGGGGTCTGCGGGCGTGAGGAGGTGCAGGGCGGGCTGGCTGGGGCCTCCGCCCCATCTGGAGGCCGAAAGTCAGGCCAGCTGGGCTTGGGGACGGGCTGCTCCAGGGCTGGCGGCTCGCCCCGGCCCCCCTCCTGCGCCTCAGCCTGGCACCGGGCAGCGGTAGTGAGCCTGCCCTTCCCCATGCGTCCCCTCCTTGAGCTGAGCCCGCGTCCAGGGCCGGGACCCTGGGGCCCAGGTACCTCGCTGGTGTGCCCTGCGGCTGGCACAGTGGCCCGCCGTGAGGGACACTGCTCTGCCACCCCTGGACGCACGCTTGTTCCCCCTGCGCTGTCGCCAGTGGTGACGATTCCGTCTGTGCCGTGTGGTGCCACCCGCCTGCCCCGCGAGAGCTGGGGTGACCACTGCTGGCGGGACTCTCGCTTTCGGCCTGTAGGCCCCACACCAGGGTCAGGAAGAGAGCGGGGTGGGGGAACCAGATGCCCCGCGGGGCCTGAGGCCTGGGCTCCGGTGGACAGCGCCCGGCCCAGCCACACCCGGCCCAGGACAGGAGGGCGGCCTGACCGCCGTGGACACTGTCCTTGCCTAATGCTCCTTTGCAGCGACTTGAGAAGCAGTTAAACACGGGAGGGTTTCATCTTCCTTCCCAGTCCTCACCAAGTATCTCTCGTGTCCCCATGTCACGTCTAGATGTGCCTAAGCTCTCTCTGTCAGGTGTGAGACGGGTATCGTTCGCACGCAGAGAAAAACTTCAGTACTAATTACCCAGAGATCGTTGCTTTCAGAAAGGAAACCGGGGGAGGGCACAGGCTGGCGTCGAGCTGGCGTCGAGCTGGCGGGCAGCCTTCCACAGGCACGCCCGGCCCCGCCCCCGCACCCACATACACCGTGCCTGCCACGGCGGCCGGAGGTCCGCACGGGGCCTGGTGTCGCTGCTGACGTCCCCAGCGGGCCCCCTCTGTTGCACCTTCCTTAGTTTGTCCTTGGTGGTCTTCAGGAGCGTGAGGCTCGTTGTAAACAAACGTGATGGGAGCACCGGGAAGTTACCGGGCGTCCCTAACCGCACTCCCCGGGGCAGCCAGGCCCTAGTCCGGGTCGAGCCTCGCCGCACTCCTTCTGTGCGTGGCAAGGTGGACAGACGGGGGGCATCGCTCGTTTCACTGAGGTGGGACCCCGTCGTGCCTGTGTGCTTGGTAGCACGCCCGCTCCATGGTGGCCATCTTCCCTCGTCGCTGCGGGCCCGGGCCGTGTGTGCGTCCCCAAGCTGCGTGCCGTCCCTGCTGGCTCCGCCCCTCTGGCTGCGCTGTGCTCTGCTCGTCTCCCCCGTGAGGGGCATTTCAGCAAAGTGTCCTGTCACAGTGCTTGTTGACTGGTTTGGCCACGGTGGCCTTGCTGGCTGCTGGACACCTGGTGTTGGACGTTTGTGCCTGTGTTCTGTGTATGCATGTGTGTATACACGCGTGCACGCTTACATGTGTGCATGTCGCCACTGCCTCCTGCCCACTCACCTCAGCATGCTGCCTGTGCGTTTCTGCGTCTGCGTGCTCCTGGCCTGCTGCCTTTGGCTCGGAGGTCCCCTCTGCCCCCTTCCCCCTGTTCAGTCCCACCGGTGCACCAGGAGGGCCCCCACTCAGGGCTGACCCCCGTTAGCCTGGCGCACAGGCGCTGAGTGGGCAGTGGCCGGGCTGCCAAGGGCGTGCACCCAGCTGCCTGCCTGTAGCGAGGACCCCGGGAGGCCAGGCATGCGAGGTGACTGCAGGCGGCGCTGTGGCAGGGACACTGGGGCACCCCCCCTCACAGGTGTCCCCCGGGGCCAGCCCTTCCCCCTCCCCCAGCCTTGTCTCCAGACATGCCGCGTACACCCGCCTTCACGGCGGCGTCCTCACCGCGACAGCCGTCACTCTGGTCTCGGTCTCACCCTTGCCCTCCACAGCAGAGCCCCGGCTGGTTCTGAGGCCGGCTGGGCCCCCTCCCTGCAGGAGACCTTCTCATGGCCAGGGCTCCCTGGGGGCCGGCTCTCAGCTGGTCCGGGACGCAGCACGCAAACCTCAGTGCTGAGCCTGGCGTGTGGGCCCCGCCCCCGCGAGGCCCCGCCCCTCACGTGTGCTGTCTGCGTGTCCCGTGTTGTGTGCACACTCACGTCCCGGGCACTTCTAGGGCCCTGAGCCTCGTCTTTCTCCTCAGCCTCGCACTGTCCTCAGGCCACCAGACCTTAATAGAGAGGTCGGTCCTGACAGGTGACTTGGATTTTTGGACCAAAAGCTCGTGTTTCTAGAAGTCAGTAGAGTCCTCTGTGACGTCAGTGCCACACAGCTTACCGCCCGAGGGCGCCGAGTCCCGGGCGGGCCTTCTTGTCATTCTCCCTCTTGCCCCCCGACCCCATCCCAGGGTGCTGGCGGCCCGGACCGCCGGGCAGGGGGCGCGCAGACACGCACATCCGGGTCCCCCACTCGGCCTCGCCACTGTCGTGCCTTCGTCCCCCGGTCGAGGTTGTGGTGGGCGTCGCTCTCAAGACCCGCCCTGCCGGTCGGGCATGGCGCTAGCCCGTCCCCTTGGGGAGTGGCGCTCTGCCACCTAGCCGGCAGCTTCCTATCCTGGGTGGTGGGTGGCACGCAGGCTGCTGCCGCTCTGACGGTGCCGCCTCTGCGCCGCAGGCCTGGTGTACGACACGCTCATGCTGAAGCACCAGTGCACCTGCGGGAACACCAACAGCCACCCGGAGCACGCCGGAAGGATCCAGAGCATCTGGTCCCGGCTGCAGGAAACCGGCCTGCGAGGCAGATGCGAGGTACGGCCGGGCCCGGGGCAGCAGGAGGGTAGCCCGCTCATCCCGCGTGAGCCCGGGGAGCGTGGGACAGCGGGGGGGTGGCAGTGAGGGGGGAGGCGGGGCCATGAGCACTGCCAGGATCAGGACGGCACCTGTAGGTACACAGCTGGCCTTCTGGAGGTGTCCGGGGACCATTTCCGAAAAGGCCAGGGCTTTTCCTGTCCTGAGCCCAGCCCTCAAGCACCCCGTTGTCCTCCTGCACCCCTATCCCACGTGCCTCAGGACCCTGGTCGCTGGGCCCCAGGTGCCCACCAGGTGGGACCTGCTGTGTCCCCGCACACTTGTGGATTCCCACAGAACCAGGGCCAGGACTCAGAGTGTCACCTGCTGCTCTGGGGAAGGAGCCCAGAAAGCTGGCGCCCTCTAGTGGACGAGAACTGCCGGTCCATCCGTCACAGCCTGGCCTGCCTGGGGGCCCCGGGTCGGGGTCGGGGCCGGGGCCGGGGCCAGTGTGGCAGGGAGAGCGCGTGTCCAGACCCCACCTGTGAGCCCCCCTCCCCTCCAGCCCCGGGACCAGCTCCGACGTAAGCCAGCCCGTCCCATGACCCCACCTTGACCTGTGTCACAGTGACCTGTCATGTTCGGAAGGGAAAGGGGCGCAAAGGCTGGGCCCAGACTCCTGTCCGAAGTGTCCCCTGGGGAGGCGTGTCCCCTGGGCAGGCAGCCGCAGGCTGGCAGGAGCCAAGAGGCTCGGGGCTGGGCTGGAGCCGCACCACTTGGGGGCAGCATCGCCCCAGCAGACTCGCGGGGAGGAGCCCGGCCTGCCCCCCGGCCTCCCGCCCGCCGGACCACCCAGAGGGCCGCGGGGCATCTGAAGTCCCCGCCACCTTCCTGCCCCCTTCCGTGCACCCCCAGGAGGGTCCCTGAGGCCGGGGGCCTCTGCCCTAGTGTCTCAGCCAGACAAGCAAACAGCCGGTGGGGTGGGTGGTGAAAACCCGGACGAGCCCTCTGTCCCCTCTGCTTCAGCCCCGGGTGGGGGTGAGGGAGGCCGGCCCCACGGCAAAGGTCAGGGAGCTGGGGGGGGTCTTTCCTGCAAGCCATGACCCCCCACACCAGGGGCCAGCTCAGCAAAGACACGACCACAGCCGGCCTGTGTCTCTGCCTCCTGTGTCATCGGGTCCCTGGGGGAGGGACCTGCCCTGTCCCGAGCAGCTGCTGGTGCCCCTCCGCTCAGGAGTGTCCCCTGGACCCTGGCCACTCAGGCCTCACGTCTTCTCGTGTCCCCTCACCCTCAGAAAGCCGCCGTGTCACTGTTCGCTTCAGCCTCGCCTCACAGGCCTCCCCCGTCACAAGCTCGAGTGAACGTGGCATCGTGGTTTCCGGGGAAAGAACAGTCATATTTATGTAATTTTCTGATGGGAATCTGAAAGCTCAGGAGTCTTGATTTGAGGAATTTCTACACCAAAGGAACATACAGACGGACAGGGAAACAGCGATCGAGGGTCACTTGGGGCGTCCCCTGGCACAGGGGAAGGCTCTGCTTCCTGACGCTCGGCCGCACGAGGGGGACGCGGGCTCAGCTCCCGAGGGAGCTGAGTGGAGCAGGCCCGTCGCCCTCAGAGTAACCGGGTGCCGGCTCGTTTGCGTGACAGCGAGGGTCGAGGTGTCCAAGGCCGGACTTGCCGTTTTAAACGTCTGAGTTACGGTTAAAGCAGAAACCCAGGGAAGCGGTTCGGGTGTTCTGAGTGTGGCTCGCGTGACGTGTGCCGTCGGCGCTGCCGTGACGGGTGACTCTGCCCTTGCACACGGCCCGCTGTCCCGGGCGGCGGTGTCCTTTCGTGGGGCCGCGCACGGGCAGGCATGAGCGGCCTGTCACGTTGTGTCCCCGCAGTGCATCCGCGGACGCAAGGCCACCCTGGAGGAGCTGCGGACCGTGCACTCGGAGGCCCACGCCCTGCTCTACGGCACGAACCCCCTCAACAGGCAGAAGCTGGACAGTAAGACGCCCCCGGGTGCCCGCGGCCGGTCCCCTAGCGCCCGCGGCGTCCCCGGCCCTGCGTGCGCCCGGCGGCAGGATGCCCCTGAGGCTGTGGCGCGGCAGCGCGTGCGCCCGCTGGGCGGCCGGGCCAGGGAGGGCCCTTCTCGGGGTGCCCGTGCCAGGCTCGGAGGTGAGGGGCTGTGGGTGGGGGGGTCCCACCTCGGCGTCCGCGGGTCCGCTGGCTTCCTGCGCCGTGTCGAGTGTGGCGGGTGGAAGACGGGTGAGGACGCTGGTTCCGCCGAGCCAGAGTTAGAGGCCGTAGCTGCGCGGGACACCCCACGACACCCCTCCGTGCCGGGGACCCCGAGTCGGGTGTACACTCCGCTTCAAGGCGCACGAGGGCGGCCCGAGTGGCCTGGAGCCGGGTCACTGCGGCTGTGGCAGCCCCGGGGGCAGACGCCTCGGGCCATGGTGGGGAACGCGGGCCTGACGGTCAGCTCTCTAACTGGTGTCCGCAGCCGGGGGCTCCTCGGCCGACATGGGGGGCCCTGACAAGGCCCAGGGCCCACAGGGCTCTTCCCCGAATTACCACTCCGGCCTTCCGGCCACCTTGAACTGGGACAGCCACCAACCATGGGTCTTCTTCCCCCAAACCTGCCCTCCCCCCGGGACAGAAGCCCCAGTGGCTGGGGGATGGGAGCCAAACAGGCAGAGGGGTCTGGGGGTGAACAGACACTGGGCCACGGGCGCAGTGCCCACTGGATTCTGTGGCGGACGCTGGGACAGCCTGAGCTGCACTGTGCCAGGCCCTGTGCCGAGCCGCCGGGGGCCTCACGGGGCCTGCTGCAGCCCGGCCTTCATTCCCTGTCACCCCTGCACGCAGTCGCCCCTGCGCTTAGCTGTGCTTGCACGCACGTCTGTGGTCAGCGCTGCACACACCCCTGCACACACACATCCCTGTGGTCAGCCGTGCACACACTCACCCCTGCACTCAGCCATGCATACAGCCCTGCACACAGTCACCCCTGCACACAGTCACCCCTGCACACACTCGCCCCTGCACTCAGCCATGCACACACCCTTGCACACACTCGCCCCTGTGCTCCGGGGAGCAGGGCGGGTAGGGCCAGTGCCCGCCTGGGAGCCATGAGCAGGGGGCCCCTCTGGCAGCCCTGTCCTCACCCCGGGGGACAGGCCTGAGTGCTGGGGGAGGAGGCAGTGCCTCTGCGTCTGGACCAGGTGGCCTTCCCAGGCGGCCAGCTGCACAGCCATCCGAGGGGACTTGATGCGTTTCCCACATTCCGGAAAGGTCCCTGCGTCTCGAGGCCCCGCAGGCGTTGACCGGGCCTCTGCCCCGTGGGGAGTTGGGAGGCCCAGGCCGCAGGGACCTCTGAACCTGGCGTCAGGGCCGGCCGTGAGGATTGCGCTGGACGCAGCCTGCAGGAGCCCGGGGCTGTCTCACGCAGGGCGCCCGAGCTCCAGCTGGAAGCAGAAGCCCCGGGGGTGCCTCCCCCACCCCACGAGGTGGGGTCGCCGTGGAGAAGGCCAGCTCTCCGCAGGGCTGTGCCCCACGGGCCCCGCGCCCACAGCCCATGAGCCCCCGCCTCGGGCCACACGGGGGGCGCAGTCTGCCCCCCGCGGCGGGCGTCACGTGCGTGCTGCTCGGTGCCAGAGCACTGCGGAGGGACCCACGGCCCTCCCAGGGCCCTTGCGACCTCGGCCTCTGACCTCGCTCCCCCTGTCCCTGCAGGCTCGCTGACGTCCATCTTCGTCCGGCTGCCCTGCGGTGGTGTCGGGGTGAGTGTTCCTTTAACGTGCACGTGACGTGCTGTTCCTTCCCGGGCCCCAGTGGTCACGGAGCCCTCCGCCCAGCGTTCTGCGGCGGGCAATTGCTGCCAGGTGGTTTCCATGCACGGGGCCCGGCCGGGGCGGCCGGCCGCTCACACGTGTGGCTTCAAAGGCCCAGGAGCCCGTCAGCGGCTGACGGCTGGACTCAGACACCTCCCTCAGAGGGTCGCCTGGTCCCTGCAGCTCGCTCTGGGAGACGGGGTCAGCTGTGCGGCTGGCCGCCTCGCGGGGGAGCAGCCGTCGGTGTAGCCCGACACCGGCCACGAACGCACCACTGCGTGGGGTGCGTGCCAGCTGGCTCCGACTCCCAGCCGCAGCCGCGGGCGAGGCTCTGCGTGCGGGACTGGCCTCTCCCGGCCCCGTGAGCCCGGCGGCCACCGGTGACGGTCACTGCTCCCAACACCACGGCACTTTTAGCAGCTCTGGCCAGGCAGACGCGTAGCGGGCTGGTGTCCTGCACACGGGCCTCCCCGCCCCAGCCCTGACTCGGGTGAGGGACCGCGGCCCGCCTGGCCGGGCACGGCTGAGGTCACGTCTCCCCAGCCCAAGCCGTTCTCCGTGCGGTGGGGGCAGGCAGCTGCAGCTCGGAGGGGAGGCCTCTGCGTCGCCAGCCTGCCCGCCCTGCAGGCCCCAGAAAGGCCGCAGCCGCTCTGGGCTCCAGGCCGAACGCGGGGCCGACACAGCGGCCGCGGCCGAGCTGCCCCGTGGCGTGGTGTGCGTGTGATTCCAGACCGCGGGCCGCAGCCCAGGTCTGGATTCTGTTACGGAAATGAAACGAAATTGTTTTCTTCCTGAGTCCTTAAATCAATCCGCCGCTTTGGAAATTACCCCGTCAGAGGGGGCATCGGCGGCCCTTACCCCCCTCCCGCCAGGCCCTCCCGGGGCCGCAGCCCCTTAACTCTGGGCGAGTTTTGGCCAGACTTGAAAAGGTTTGGATCCCCAGAGCCCTGCAGCCTGTGCCGGGCAAGGCAGGGTTTGTAATTTGCTGATGAAAGTTAAGTGGGAGCTCAGGTCTGCGGCCTCCCGCCAGGGGGGCCCCTCGCCACACGCCTCGGCCGAGCCCGAAGGCTGACGGCGTGCGCCTCACGTCCGGGCACAGGGTGCTCCCGGACGGGGCAGAGTGGGCGGCAAGGTGTCTGCGGAGGCTGTCTGTCCTCTCTGCGCTGTCTTCCGCAGCCCCCAGCAGGGAGCAGGGACTCCCACGGGAGCCCCGGACGGCTGTGTCACTGGGGCCGCCCAGCCCCGGGGGTGTCCAGGAACCAGCGTGGGCCCCAGGGGCTGAAGCGTGGGGGGTTGACGCGCGCGTCTCCCGGAGTTAAGTGGCCATCCAGGAGAGCGCCTCTTCAAATCACACAAAAGGCGCGGCCTCGCACACCTGGTGGTTGCGGGGTGCCCGACAAGGGGGAGGTGACCCGGCGGCACCTATGGGCGCCCGGGTACTGCACCTGCACTGCGGCTCCTGGAGAGCCCCCAGCCCGGCCCGAGCTCTCCAGACCCGGCCGGGCCCCCAGCTCCTGGCCCCAGGCAGGGCTGCCGCCCCAGCCGTGCTCCCTCCCTTGCGCCTGCACCGCGGCTCCTGGAGAGCCCCCAGCCCGGCCCGAGCTCTCCAGACCCGGCCGGGCCCCCAGCTCCTGGCCCCAGGCAGGGCTGCCGCCCCAGCCGTGCTCCCTCCCTGGGGCGTCCCATTTCCAGAGCTCGGGGTGCCACCCAGACCATCCATCCCAGGCTGGCCCACGGGGCGCTGGTGGCCAGCAGTGGAGGGACTTGGGCCCCGAAGCAGGGCAGGTCTCGTCGGGCTGTCTGGGAGCCCCACAGTGGGGCGGGGGGGTCTGTCCCTTGCTCGGGGAGGATGTCACGGGCCCCTGGGAGGGCAGGAGGAAAGCGGAGCACAAAGGCCCTGGGAGCACGTGGAGTCCTGGCTCAGTTTCCCTCCCTGCGCTGGCCGTTGGCCCCGAGGCCCACGTCGTCGTGTGTGGAGAAGGAATCGGAGTGGTTTTGCCCACTGCGGTCCTCAGGGGTGCAGCCTCGGGGCTGGGCCACCTGGGACGCCGTCACCCTGGACGGCGCGGGCAGCTGATGGCGTCCCTTCCAGGTGTCACTCGAGTGCTGTCACCTTTGGGTTCATGAGTCTCTAGCTCAGGGACGTGGTGCAGGACAGCTCTGTCTGAGTGGGCAGGTGGGGACGGCCGTGCGGCCAGCATCGCTCGGAACAGGAGCCGGCCTTGAGCACTGGGCGTGGGTGCTGTGGGGAGGGGGCCAGCGGCCAAGCCAGGGCGTTTCAACACCTGGAAACTAGAGCATTGTGGCGTGGTCACCACGACGCATGCCCGCCGAGGCGACAGCACTTGGGAAGGGCCTGAGTGCCCGTGAATGTCTCCGAGTCTCACTGAGTAGCCCATTCTCCCCGTGTGACAGTCAGGGCCAGGTGGGCAGGAGCCTGGGCACACCTGCCCTTGGCGGCCCCACCCACCTATGTGCAGCTGGCCGGGCCCCACCTCCAGAGGCCCGAGGCGTTGGGTGCTGGGGGAGGTTGTGGGGACGGGGGCCCCATACAGGTTTGGCAGATACTGTTAGAGGTGACCATTGAGCTGCTCTGCCGCTTCTCAGAACCTTCACGGGACTGGGGCGCCCCCAGCAGGGCACCTCAAGTCCCCAGGGTGTGTGGCCGAGGCACGCCTGGGGACAGCAGCTCGGCGTCCTTGACCTGGCGTCCAGGGTCCCCGTGCCTCACCCTGAACCTCAGATCCGCCCCCGGCTCCCTCACTGAGACGACGCCCCAGGGGGCAGCAACGTAGGCGTGGTCCAGCATTCAGGGTTCTTGGGGGGGGTGTTAAAGGGAGACGCGGTGTGGCTGGCGGGGAGCCTCAGGGGCGGGGTCTCACGCGGAGTGCTGTTCCCGCAGGTGGACAGCGACACCATATGGAACGAGGTGCACTCGTCGGGGGCCGCCCGCCTGGCCGTGGGCTGCGTGGTGGAGCTGGTGTTCAGAGTGGCCACAGGGGAGCTGAAGGTTAGTGGGGGTGCGGGGAGGGGCCGGCCACTGCGCTGCCCGCTGTGGGCCGCGGCCCTTTCTCCGTGGAGCCGCCACCCCCTGCGGACGTGCGAGCCCACTGCGTGCTCACGGCCTTCCAGGCCGCTTTGTGGGCCAGGCTCGGTCCCCGGGCTGCAGTCTATGGCAGGCCGCACGCCGCTGCCCACAGCCCGGTCGTGGCTGCTCAGCTGGCCCTCGGGGCCGCGGCACGAGTGGGCACCACGCCCCGCCAGCAGGCCGCGGAGACAGAGCCGAGCGCACGCGCCTGCATCACTGGCAGCCACTAGGCCGCTTTGCAAGAAGGGACCCCGCAGCTCCGGGGTGCTGGCAGCCACCCCATGCTCCCCCGGACGCAGAGTGGGGTGTGTCCTCGCGTGTGCCCCAAACCTTCCAACAGTGCAGTCTGCCAGTTCCCTCCCTGACACGCAATCCATCTCTCCTTTCCGTGTCCCCCCTGCACCTGTCTTGTGTCCTGTGCAGAACGGCTTCGCCGTGGTCCGCCCGCCGGGACACCATGCGGAGGAGAGCACGCCCATGTAAGTGCACGTGGGGGGGTGCTGGGGGGGCCTGGCCACCCCGAGGCCGGGCTGGTGCTCGGGGAAGGAGGGACCGCCGTCTGCCCACCCCTCCATGGCATGGCGCGTGCTGGGTGCGCCTGCGGTCCCCATCTGGCCCGTAGCCAGCCCTGCAGAGGCCACAAGGAGGGGAAGGGAGGAGTTCGCAGACGTGGGGGGCAGGGTTTCCGGTTAGGGACATGTCCGCAGAGCCCCGCAGCGGACTCCGAAATGTCACTAGGGCGAGCTCCTGCCGCCTGAGCCCAGAGCACTCAGCCACAGCCCCGGGCTGTTTCCAGGCGTGGCCTGTAGCCGGCCTGCTTGCCCTTTGGTGCTAACAAGGCTGACGTCGCAAGGCTCTGGCCAGGTGACCAGCCCCCAGACTCTGTCTGGGGTCTGGACCCCCTGACTGCACACATCTGCCAAGCCGGTCGCCCCCTGTGTGGGGCGTGTGTGGGGTGCAGGTCGTCCCCTGTGTGTGGTGTTTGTGGGGAACTAGTGCTAAGTGTGGCTTGCATGGCACACGCTCACGTGGACAGGTTCTGGGCCTGGCAGCTGGGTGCTGAGTGTCTTCGCAGCCTGGGGCGAGTTCGCGGCGCCGTCTCGTGGGGCCTAGCAAGCCGCCCCAAAACACGGCGGGCACCCTGGGCCGGGGAGACAGAACGGGCACCAGCGCTGCCGGGCACAGCAGGAGGTGGGGTCGCGGCTTGTCAGGTGGCAGAGCGAGGCAGGACGTGCAGCCGCAGGGGGCGGTGCTGGCGCCGGTGCCCCGCCCGCTGGGTCCACACAGGGCCCCGGAGCGGCCTCTGCCTCCCCATGCGGGAGCGGGCACCGCAGCAGAGTTTCAGGACCGGCTGGGCAGACGTGACCGTCACCTCCGAGTGTGGCCGCGGTGGCTGTCCGCGGCCTTCCCCAGGACGCGTTCGGCCACCCCGTGAGCCAGCCCCGTGTCCCCTGGGAGCAGACGCATGCGTCTCTCTGGAGCACTTTCTAGTGGCCAGCGTGGCGCGCTCAGGGGCGTCTGCGCATACCGGGGGCGGGGGCTCCCCGAAGCCAGACAGCCAGGCCTCGGCCCTGTGGGGGTTCCGGCAGAAGCGACTCAGATGAGACTTATTTTGACCTGAATCACTTGGTTTTTCTCTTTCTTGTGAATCAGACTGTAGAATTTCCGTTTAACCGCTGGGGTGACTGTGTCACTGTTGTACGTCTTAGAATGGGGGAGGGTAGGCGGGAGCAATTGAAATAGGTCACTTCTGCGTTCCGTGGCCCGTAGCGTCTCCTGAGAGGCCAGGAACGGGGGTGTCGCCCACAGTAAAGAGGGTTCGGGGCCCTGCGGGAAGCTGAGCGTGCGTGCCTGCCTGCCACGGGCGTCCAGACTGCTGGCGGGAGGCTGTGCGTTCACCACGCTCCCGTAGCAGCCCTGGGCCCTCGCTGTCCCTAGTGCGAGCCGTTTAAACGCTGGACCCCACCGCGTCCTCCCGTTTCTCCCGGTCTCGTCCCCAGGGGCTTCTGCTACTTCAATTCCGTGGCCATCGCAGCCAAGCTCCTCCAGCAGAGGCTGAGCGTGAGCAAGACGCTCATCGTGGACTGGGTAAGCGGGGGGCCCCGGGCGCAGCGGGGAGGTGCGTTTCTGCGTCCGCACGCGCTCACACGTGGGGCCTCGGCTCTCTCGAGACTGGCCCGGAGCCGCAGAAACGGAGCCACGCCTGTGACCGGTCTGCTTCGCGGCTTCCATCAGGCGGCCGGCCAGTACCGGTTCCCGACGCGCCCGGCGCGTGGCCGCGGGTGCGGGGGACCCTGGGCCCAGCCTCGACCGCGGGCGCCCCACCTGAGCGGGCCACCCCGTGTTGTGCTTTAGCACGTGGGTGCTGTGGTCAGAAGTGCTGTGTTTAGTTGGGGACCCGGGGCCACAGCGCTGTGTGCACCTGTCACTCAGCCCATGGGGTGGTCTCCCGCGCACCTCGGCGTCACCGCACATGTGCTCAGAAACGAGCGGCCGAGGCCGCAGGCGTGGAGGCGGCGGCCCGCTTCTCACAGACCCGCGGGGCCGGTGAGCGATGCCACGGCTGTGCCCGGGACGCCCGCCTCCGGGCAGGGCTGAACCCCCGCCCTCCTGGGCAGAGATCCCCGCGGCCCCGGGCCGCCGCCTCCCAGGCCCCGGCCCCCGGGTCCCGGCCCCTCGGACCTCCCTGGGGACGGGCGGCCTGGCGGGCGCTGAGTGACGGCGCCTCCCTGCCGCCAGGACGTGCACCACGGCAACGGGACCCAGCAGGCCTTCTACAGCGACCCAAGCGTCCTGTACATCTCGCTGCACCGCTACGATGACGGCAACTTCTTCCCGGGCAGTGGCGCCCCTGACGAGGTGAGGCCTGCGGCCGGGCTCGGGGGGGCGGGGGGCACGGGGTGCGTGCCGCGTGGAGACCGGGGCTCCGCCGCGGACAGGTTCGCCCGCTGCTGGACCGCACCCCTGGAGGGCGGCTGGGACGGGGCCTCGCATGCAGACGGCCCTGGTTGTCCTCCGGCCTGTGCCCCTGGCACAGCTGCAGGTCCCCACGCGCTGCAGGCGGCCCCCAGGCTGGCCGGGCGGAGCCCCGCCCTCTGTGAGGACAAGGACGCTCTGTCGTCGGCGCCGGGGGCCCAGTGACACACCGGCGAGGGCCCGGCACGCACGCTGCGCCACGGGGCCGCCGGGTCAGGCCGCCATCAGGCCCCCGTGGAGGGGCTGTGACGCGTGCTCTCTCGTCCGCACAGGTGGGCGCAGGCCCGGGCGTGGGCTTCAACGTCAACATGGCTTTCACCGGTGGCCTCGACCCGCCGATGGGGGACGCGGAGTACCTGGCGGCCTTCCGGTGAGTGTCCCGGGGCCCCGTCCACCCTGCGTGCCCAACTGCCGACCTTCCACTCTCAGCCGTCTGAGCATGCTCAGCCCATTGGGGTCAGGGGCTGTGGCGTCCCGGGGTGCGCCTGAGGCGCGGTGCTCCAGGGCCTGCCTCGTCAGTCCCCGAGGCCTCAGGCGGCTCCTCGGAGGCTGCCTCCGTCCTTGGTCACCGTGCGCCCGTCCGTGCCGAGTCCCGCATCCCCGCCAAGCCCCGACCGCAGGAAAGTGGCAGAGACCGGGGCAGGGAGTGGGGAGCCGGGGGCCGGGGGAGCCCAGAGCCAGTGTTGGGGCCCGAGGTGGTGCAGTCTCCGGGCGCTGCTTCCAGCGGACCTCAGTGAGGTGGAGGCGTGACGCGGAAGGGCGCTGGGCACCGCCCCGTCACCTCCCTCCGGGAACCTCCCTCTTAGAGAGCTTTTTCGGAAGTGCCAGCGTCCTGATGTCGCTCTGAGAAGCGCGAACGCTGCCCGAGGCGTGGGGCCACCTGAGGGACCAAGGGCCCAGCGTGGCCCGGCTCCCGGCGGGCGGAGAGGGCAGCGCCCCGAGAGCCGGGGCCGGCGGTGGGAGCTGGCGGTGGGAGCCGCGTCTGTCGTCCAGGGCGTGTCTCCCAGCTCTGGCCGGTTGGCCCTTGTGGGCCCAGCGCCCCAGGTGGCGCGGGTGTAGGGTGCACACGCCTCGCACCTTGTCTGGGGAGCAGGGCCGAGAGTGGGGCTGGGGGTCGTCCTCCCCAGCCTCGAAGCTGAACCCTTCCCTCAGCTGCTGCCGACATCCTGTTCTAATCTCCTGCCAAGTGTGTACACGATGATACCTTATCAAATGCGCTTTTTAAAGCTAAATCGCTGCTTTGAAAAGGAAAATTGTTCCAGGGTTTTTTTTTTTTAATATTGATCTTAATGTAAAATAGCGCTTTGAAGTTTGCGATTTATAGTTCCCTGGGCATCGATCGCGTGGGGAAGAGGGATCGGGATCTGCTTTCCCTTTTCTTCTGCGCTTCTCCCCCTTTTGGGGGGCCCCAGGGGACGGTGTGGGCCTTACAGGGAGAACCTCGTTTCACAGACCCGCTGCTGCCACGTCGCATTTCGGGAGATCAAGCCGGAGATGACGAGATAAGAGAACGGCCCCTAATGAAACGCAGAAGCAGGCACTTTCTCCTGGGCTGGCAGGCGCGGCAGGAAAGGGGGCTTAATTCAAACCAGGGGCCCGGGGCTTTGAAGCTCCCCGAGGCCGCCTCTGCCGGAGGGTGCCGGCGCGCTCCTTAACCCCTCGCTTACCTGCGCCTGGCGACCACGCGGCCCACCTGTCAGCAGCCAGAGGAACTCGGGGTCGTCCGTGCTCTGGAATCGTAGTTTGGATCTAAGTGAGACAGAGTTTATCGAGGTGTCAGTGGGCCTGCGTCCCCGCAGGTGGCAGCGTGAGTCTCCCAGTGACTCGAGCGTCACCTTGACATGGAGCCCCCAGGCAGATGGTCCTGTCCCGTCCCACCCCCCATTTCTCAGGACCCAGAGGTTGGGGCTCTTCCAGGTTTTGTCCTTTCTATAAGGTGTTTCTCGCGTTTTCCAGACTGTTGCATTGCTGTGCTGAGCTGTCCGTCATTCTCACGGTGGGCGTGGTGTGGTGGCACCAGCGTCACCGCTCGGTCTGTTCTGTGAGGGCCGCGTGTCTCCAGGGCCTCTGCGTCTCTTCCCGTGTACGTTTCCTCTGAGAATGTTCCGCGGGGATTTTAGAAGCAGAACCTGTCCCTGCGCCTTCGCTGGCCACGTGCCTGTGCGGTGGGCGGGGGCAGGACGGGGGCCGTGGGCATCGCCGTCCGGGGCAGCCAGGCCTGAGCTGCAGGGTCCCGTCGTCTCTATCTCTGTTCTGATTCTGGCTCTCAGCAGAGTTTAAGTACCTGTGGGACAGTCGCTCCAGCCACTGGCCTGGTGACTGGTAGGCACGGTGGCTTGGGGTGGCCCTCAGGATGGGACCACAGAGCACGGAGGCCACCGCAGCTCGGGCACGCCCACCACGGGCGTGGGGTCTCCAGAGCACACGGTGCAGGGGAAGAGCTTTCCCACGGTCAGACGCTAGGCCGAGGCCCCGCCTTCTGCCGACCTGGCTCTGCCCCCTGTCCTGGCTCCGCCCCCTGGCCGCTGTCCAGTTCTGGCTCTTCGCTGCCATGGTCAGTGAGTCACGAGGCACCATCGTAGCAGCCTGCAGGGGGCGCCACCCGGGCGTCCAGGCTCCCACGGCAGGGAGGGAGGTGTGTGCGCAGGGCCAGCTTCTGGGGCACCTGGGGGTGGGGCAGAGAGCGGCTGGGATGCGGGCGGGGGTCAGCCCTGAACCCTGGTTGCCGTGGAGGCTTAGGCCCCGCCCCCCAGTTCCCAGCCCCTTCTCCGGCACAGCCGCGCGGGAGGCAGCATCACAGCTTGCCCGCCATGCCCGGCTGTCCGCCCCAGTCTGTGTGTCACACGCGAGGTCGGTGGCGTTTTGTGGGGCCCTGGCAGGGGCATGAATCGAAAGGTCATTTCTGTCCAGAAGTTGGAACCAACCGCTGGGTCGATTACAAATGCTCCTTGACTCTGGATGGGGTCAGGTCTTAGCCCCTGGCAAGGTGACTGCCTGGCATTCGAAGCCACGTCAGACTCTCTCAGCTGCCGAAGGTGTGCGGGGCCACCCTGTGGGGGCTCCCCAGGGGGACAGCGCAAGTGAGTGCGCATGCGCGGGCCGTCCCGCGTGACACGAGGCATCAGTGTGTCCCGCCTTGCGCTGTGATGGCTCTGGCCCGGTGCCACGCACTCGCATGGCCAGGGACTCTCGGTGGTTACTGATTTAATGACTTCAGCTGGTCTGCTGCTGTCACTTTGCGGGGTGTCAGGAGTGAGCAGCGGGGCAGCACTCAGGGCGGGCGGAGAGCCCACCGCCTGCGCTGTGCGGGGCCGCGGGGCCTGGACGCATCCGCACGGACGGCGCGGTTTGCACAGCAGCCACGCGCGGCCCTGCAGCGGGGCTGAGCTCCCTGAAGCTTCAGGGACTCGGCGACCCCGCCCACCCGGAGTGGGGGTGGGGCGAAGCCCCCAGCGGGGACTGACCCTGCCTGCGGCGGAAGCTGGTGCTTCGTGGAGCAGCTGTGCTGACCTAAGTGGCGAGCTCCACTTTGTCACAGAAGCTGAATGAGCAGCTGCCGGGGCTCTTGGGCCAGCCCTGCTCTTCGGCCATGGTGTCCCCAGGGAAGGGGCCTCATCCGTGCTCCGTGCCTGTGGCCGCCCCCCCTCGGCCTCTGAGAACCCCTGAGGGGACTGAGCCTCGCATGAGTTGCTGACTGGTGTTGGGGGGCCCGCAGAAGCCTGCTGTAGCACCCCAGGAAGGAGGCGGTTGAATCGTGGGACCTGGACGGCTCCAGCGAGGGGTCGAGTGATGAGACCAGCTCTGGCTCAGGGTGCCCAGGGGTCATCACAGGCCGCCGTCCTCTGCCGGGCACCTGTGATTAGACGCTGGAAGTCAGGGGTGGCTTCATCCCCAGTCAGATTGACCCGGCTTCAGGGACAGGTGCCCCTGCTGGACTGCGGCCGTGGCGCAGGTGTCTGCAGGACGGTGGTGTCGTGTGTCCTTCCCTGTTCAAGAAGGCTGCAGCTTGTTTCTTAACTCAATTCCCGGACCTCTCAGGGGGTCTCTGCTGCCCACAGTTAAGAGAATCGGTGGGTTAAGAACCCAGTTTTCCTTCGAAAGACTTAAGTGTAGAATTTATAGTTAACGAACCAGCCGCGTCCCGTCTTGGGAGTGCATGTCGGTCATCCTGTCGCTCGCTGCCGACGTCGTGGCTCTTGGAAGGTACAGGAGGTCTCCCTCCTCCCCACCTGGACGGCAGCCTCTCCCGCCTCAGCCACACACGGCGGGGCCCAGTGCGAGGGTGGTGACGCACCCACCTTGAATCTGGCAGTGCCCAGGGAGGGGTGGGCAGTGCCGCCCACCTCTGGGGACAGCCGAGGATGGAGGGGTGGCGGCTGGCGCCATGGGGGGTGCAGAGCACCTCTCCAACGCGCTGCTGGTTTGGACTTTTACGGTAACAGTGAAGGGCACCTTGGCACACCTGGCCGACCTCCTGACGGCACGAGAAGCTCCTGTGCAGAGCTCTCAGCCCCCCCGCCTGCCCGCGGGCAGGGGGACAGGCGCCGGCAGTGGCCGTTCAGCCCCCCTCCACAGCTGCGTCCTCAGCTGACCCCGTGTCGCCTTCTCCTGCCCTTTGCAGGATGGTCGTCATGCCGATTGCGAACGAGTTCGGCCCGGACGTGGTGCTGGTGTCATCGGGCTTCGACGCCGTGGAGGGCCACCCCACGCCCCTGGGCGGCTACAACCTCTCCGCCAAGTGTGAGTCGGGTTTGCAGCCGGCCGGGGGCGCGCCTGCACCCCACTGCTCCGACGGCGTGCTCCGTCCCTCGGACGTCCCCTCGCGGGGACCGCAGGAGGAAGCCCCCCTTGTCTGACCAGAGGCCTGGCACGGAGCGGGGTCCACAGAAAGGCCGCGCTGTGATGGCCAGCCCGAGGCGGGCCGCCCACCCGCGTGGCGTGGCTTCCCCAGCTCTCTACCAGCTGTCGGGCGGCCTGGCCCAGGGTGGTGACGATGAGCCTGTCCCCGCCAGGCATCCTCTGCTGATGGGAGGGTGACACGGGTGCAGTGGGGACCGCGGCTACTGATGGGAGCCAGGCGTCCTGACGCGGACGCAAGGGTCCTGTGGGACAGCGGCGACGTGGACGTGCGCCCGGAACACCCACCGCCCAGGCCTCTGGGACGACCGCGGCCGAGACCCGGCGGCCACTGATGACCGCCCGGCCTCTGTGGTCCCCACGAGAGCGCCGAGGGGCTCCTCCCCGTCCCCCAAATAAGATGATTTGTGGCATTATAAAAGCAGAGCCTCGAGACCGTAATTCCTGCTCTCACAGAGATCAAACGGAACCCCACACCGGAATTCTCCGATGAGCTCACTGCAGCCGCCTGGCTCCCATTACAGCCCCGCGCGCGGCCCCGGGCCCGCAGCCTGAGCAGACGCGCTGCGGCCGCTTTGATCGGCCGCCAGGCGCCCGCCCGCCCCTCGCATCTCCCGTTTCCGCTGCAGGTTTCGGGTACCTGACAAAGCAGCTGATGGGCCTGGCCGGCGGCCGCATCGTCCTGGCCCTGGAGGGGGGCCACGACCTCACGGCCATCTGCGACGCCTCGGAAGCGTGTGTGTCTGCTCTGCTGGGCAACGAGGTAGGTGCCGAGGCCCGCGCGGGCCGCTCCGCTGGCTCCGGCTGTGATCGCTGCCCCCCTGCGACACAGCGCTCCTTGTCCCTGGAAGGAGGTGGCCCCTTCCTCTTCAAACGACGGTGCAGGGCCTGCCTGCCGAGGGCCCGCGCTCTGTGTGTGTGTCCTGGGGACGGCTGCACAAGCAGTGCCCTGACGGTCCAGGGCCAGCTCCAGGAGGGGGTCACGCGGGTCTCGGAGGCTGGGCCCATGGGGGACACGGGGCCGGCTGCACCCCACACTGCCAGGGCGGCCGGGGCGGTGTGGCCAGTGACGGCGTGTGCAGCCCCCGAGCGACTCGCGTCCCTGACAGACTCCGCGTGCTCTTCCCGCATCTTCACAGCCACCCCCGGCCTTTGGGTGCAGGCCACACTCCTGTGCCCCAGCCCACCAGAGGACCGGGGGTGGAGGCAGGCGAGGTCAGCCCTCTCCTGGCGTTGGCATCACAAGGGGCCCTAGGAACAGGCCGCCACATGCCCGGCGAGGCCCTGCTCACAGGCCCCACCGCCACAGGAGGGCCCGGGGGCACAGCACGGCCTGTGCGGGGCGCCCAGGGGGTGCATGAGCCCCGCCCTTCGTCACCCCCTGGCACTCCCTCATGCGTCAGGGGGACCTCTGCGCTCACCCTCAAGGGTCCGGTTGCGGGCCCTCGTCCCCACATCCGCCCCCCTGCCGGTCACCAGGAGCTGAGCGAAACCCAGTGGCCTGACCAAGGCTCCAGAGGACCAGGCATCCCAGAGAGGTGGCCCCGGCCACTCGCAGGGGCCGGCTCGGGCCGTAGGCTGCTCGGGAGGCCGGGGCGGCCGGGAGGAGCAGTGCTGGAAAGGCTAGGGTGACGGTCATGAGGTGCCTGCTGTGCTGCGTGTGGAGGGGACACGGGCGCCCAAAAGCGCAGCAGCATGGGAAGAGGCAGTGCGTGGGCGTCAGCTGGCCTGGGGCACCTGCTGAGGCTCGTGTCACCTACAGCACTCATCAGCTCACTGTCCCTGGGGCTCCAGACTGTCCCTGCAGGAGGCTGAGAGCCAGGAGGCCCCGCCAGGGGCCACCCTGCCGGGGGCAGCCAGCACGGCCCTGGCATGTGGGCAGGGCTCTGGCCCAAGGCGCAGAGCGAGGCTTGGAGTAGGGCCCAGTCCAGGTGGTGGTCCCTACACCCAGCAAGCTACGGCGGGCCACCTGGTGTAGGGAGGTCTCCAGGGACGTGACAGGGCGCTGTCCTCGGCGCTGTGTCGTTCTCTGTGACGTGTGTGAACTGACGGACGGTTTGCTGTAGGCAGGAGGATGAACTGCGGTCCGTGCCCTGCCAGGCTTAGGGTGCACAGAGCTGACAGGGTGGCCTTTGGTGACAAGTGTCTGGTCTGCACCTTGGCCCATGCCCTGGCTGTGCGAGCTGAGTATGAGAACGAGCTAATGGGTGGGACCCTGGGGCGGCCCTGCCTGTGTCCCCCGTGTGAGGTGGCACAGGAGGAGAGTGGGGTGGGACGGCCTGGGGTGTGGCGCCCAGGGACAGAGCCTTGGTGTCTGCCCTGCTCTGGGGGCCACGCATGGTGGGGTGGGCTACTGAGTGAGCAGTCCTGGGCATCGGGGGGTGAGCCCAGCTCCCGCCTCCTGGAGCAGCGGCCTCAGTGGCGGGCGGAAGGGGACCGACCGTAGGACCGACGGTCTGCGTCCTGGCCCCCAGCGGGGAATTTTAACGCGCGCAAAGGCCCTCAGGAGCCCAGGCTTACACTGCACCGTCCCCCAGCGCCGCTGGCCAGCGATGGGCATGCGGGCAGCGGGCTGGGCGCGGGGGCAGCCAGCATGACGTCTTGGCTCGTGCATGGTGTCGTTGTCGCTGGAGTCACCGCAGAGCAGAGATGCTGGAGGCACCCGTGTCTGCTCCGCCGGCGGGCGGCCCCCTCGCCCATCCCCGAGTCAAGTGCCAGCGGTGCTGTCCCCCGTCTGCAGGCCTCACCTGTCCTTCACTGAACCCACTTTTTTTTCCCTTTCACGCTGGAGTTAAAAGGCAACTGGTTTATATATCATCCTAAGCTGCTTTTGATTCTTCTGGCTGGTGATTTGAAAGTATCCAAAGGGAACTTAGCTTTCAACTGGGCCCGGTCCGCGTCCTGGTGTGGTGCTCTTCCAGCAAGAACGTGTTCTTCTGGTCAAACTTCAAACAGCAGGAAGCAGCAGCTCTACCAAGGCCTCTTAAAAATCGTTTTAATGCAGGAACGGCGGACGGACCCCTCCCCTGCCCCGCGGCCTTTGATGAGGGTTGATATACGGCGTGCTGGACGATCTGGCATGCACGCGGGCGGCCAGCTGTGGCCGGCGCGGCCGCCTGCAGACGCGGCCGCGGGGAGCGGGGAGGAGGAGCGGGCCTGCGGGCCGGGAGCCGAGTCCGAGAGCCGTTTGCGCTAACAGTTCCAGCTTTGAGTTCATGGTAGCCACTGGTGACAGGTGACAGCAGTGACGAGCCGTGTGGACGGAGGCATAGGGCGTCCTGCGGGTGGGGTGCCGAGCTGGACCGGTCCAGCTTACAGCAGTTTCACTCAGCCCGCCTGCCAGACGAGTATGGGACGCGATGGCACCGGGGTGCCCCGGGGACGGGGTGAGCCCCCCTCTGTCCGGTCTGTGTGCTTTGACACTCTAGAACAGGGGTCCCCAGCCCCCGGGCTGAGGACCAGTACCGTGTGTGGCCTGCTGGCCGGGCCGCACAGCCGGGGGTGAGTGGCGGGCAGTGCGGAAGCTCCTTCTATGTCTGCAGCCGCTCCCAGTGCTGGCATCGCCACCTCAGGTCCTCAGGCGTTAGATGCTGCTAGGAGCCCTGGTCCCTGGTGCCACAAAGGCTGGGGACCGCCGCTCCAGGGGACACCCAGGTGGACACACCTATGGAAATGGCTCGCCTGTCAGACGTCACCCGTCTGACATGCAGGAGTCCTGCGTGTTTGTTTGTGACCAGGCAGCCAGGCTGCAGGTCCACATCTCCCCCCATCACTTAGTGTCCCCTGGAGCCAGCCCTCCCCGTAGGACTTCCCTCGGGACAGACGTGTGCGGCTATAAGTCTATTTCTGGACGTGGCTCCACAGTGCAGCGGTGAGCACGCCTGCCTCACACGCAGAGGGTCCTGGGTTCTCACCCCAGTGGAGCCACGGGCCACGGCCGTGCCACCCCCAACAAGCCCGATGTGGATGGCGGAAGCTGAGCAGGGTCGGGCTGGTCAGTGCTTGGATAGGAGACCGCCCAGGAGGACCAGGTGCTGTAGGTGTAAAAAAAAAAGGCTTATTTCCCCCACATTCAGTGTTGTTGGGGCCACTGGGCTCACAGCCCTGGCTTGGCAGTTACTGTCCCTGGACACATGGACAATGTCCCCTTGCTCCTGCCCCCTTACTGGCAGCGGCGTCTGGCTGCTGCCCCTCTGAACGTGGTCCGTGTTCTCCCGCAGCTTGCCGAGAAAGGGGGTGTTTCATTCATTTCTCCTGTTTGGGTCCCGTCGCCATCCTGAGCTGAGGGCCAGTGCCACTGGTCAGTTCCCGCTCAGCCGGTCCCGAGTGCTGACGGCTGCTTGTTTTCACTGTGAGCGCCCTGGGCGGCGCGCGCCGCTGCCCCGTGGGTCTCGGTTCCTCCGTCACGCGGTGGCGTCTTACGTCGGCGTCAGTGACGCTGAGCGTGCGCGCGTCACAGTCTCAGGCTACGCCTTTCAGGGCCTGCCATCTCGGAGCGTCCGAACAAGCTTTTGACGTCACTGCTGCTGCCCTGCGCGCGCCACGGCGTAGACGGCGGGCCCTGAGCGGGCGCCGTCCCGCGGGTGACACGCCCGCGGGCACCACGGCTGGTGCTGGCCGCACCCTGAGCGGCAGGAGCCCGCGTGCGCGAGCGCGCGGTGTGCGCGACACTGCCGAAGCCACCTTCGGCTCCCGCGCGCCACCTCGGCCGGCAGATGCGCGCAGGGAGCGGACGCGGGCTGGACGCCCCGCTTAGCGCGTGCGCGGGTCGCGCGGACCCTTTCACGCTCACCACGCGCTTACCTTCTTTCCCAGCTCGAGCCTCTTCCGGAGAAGGTCCTGCAGCAGCGGCCCAACGCCAACGCCGTCCGCTCCATGGAGAAGGTCATTGAGATCCACAGTAAGTGCGGCCGGGGGCCCCGCAGTGGAGCCCCCCGCCCCCGCCCCGCAGCGTCCCCAGCCCTGCGTGACAGGCCCCCTTCCGCGAGCACTCAGTGAGCTGGTGGAGACGCTGCCACGGGCTCCGCTCAGGCGACTCTGAAGTCATGGCCCCAGGTCCTCAGCCAGCCGGAGTGGGACCCGTGTCCCCAAGTCTGGACTCTCCCTCTGGCCAGAGGGTCCCAGCCCACCCCCAGGACCAGAGCTGGCCCCATGTCCTGCCCTGCCCTTCAGGCAGCGGGCCCGTGGGGCTGACACGGGCGACTCGGCCAGCACAGCTCGTGTCGGGCAAGCTGGCAGCGCCCTGTCCTTGTCACAAAGCTCAGTCTGTCCGAGGTCCCTGGGATGGCCGGGTCGTTGAGACCTCCTGGCCAGGAGTGAAGGCCAGGAGTGCGCCTGCGTCCCCCGCATGGCGTAGGCGCCTGTCCCTGGAGCAGTCCCCGTCCCCACCCACTCCCCCAGTGAGGTGCGCGCAAGCGCAGGGAGACAGCCTGGCCCGCAGGCGTGGGGGGGCCCCCTCCACACCGGGCAGCGGGCTTCCCGGCCGAGCCCCATGGGCCCGCCATGCGCTGACGCGCGCCCCTCGCAGGCCGGTACTGGCACTCGCTGCAGCGGCTGTCATCGTCGGTGGCGTCCTCCCTGGTCGAGGCCCAGGAGTGCGAGAACGAGGAGGCCGAGACCGTCACCGCCATGGCGTCGCTGTCCGTGGGCGTGAAGCCAGCGGAGAAGAGGTGAGCCCCGGCCCCGCCGGGGGCGGGGATAGGCCCGGCACACAGCTGGTCCACGGGGCCTCCATCCGCACGGGGGGCGGGGCGGGGGGTTCAGGGAGGCCCCGGGGCCGCGTGCGCCCCTCACCCTCCGCCCTGTCCCCCCGTACCCCCCGCAGACCCGCCGACGAGCCCATGGAGGAGGAGCCGCCGCTGTAGCCGCCCGGAGCCGCGACTCTTGTCTGTCTGTCTGTCTTGAAGCTCCGCCGAGAAAAGCCCCCGTTTCTCCGTCCTGCCGGCGTCCTGGGGGTGCGCAGGCTCGCGGGGGCCCGCGCGCGAGGGGCGCCCTTGGCCTGGCCGCACCGGCCGCACACGGAGCCGGACAGACGCGGGGCGCGCGGCCCCCCAGGGGGGCGGCCGAGCCAGCGCGAGGAAAAGGAATCAAAGCTCCAGCAACAACCAACTTGATCACACCGGTGCTTACAGTTCTCTGGCCGCTCGGGCCAGCCCGGGGCCCTGCTGCCGAGGGGGCGTGGCCTGCACCGGCTCCGCCCTGCTGTCCTGGGGGCGTGGCCTGCACCAGCTCCGCCCTGCTGTCCTGGGGGCGTGGCCTTCACCGGCTCCGCCCTGCCGTCCCGAGGGGCGTGGCCTGCGCCCCCGCACCTTGGCGGGCGGGCGGCCCGCCGAGTGGACGAGCGTCCGGGGCAAAACTGGACAAAACACATTTGAGCCTGCGGGAGCTGGCTTTGCTTTCTCAAAGCCATGGGAAGATGCGAGTTTGTGCCTTTTTTTTATTGCTCTGATGGATTTTTGTGGCTGGGTTTTCTGAATTCTGAGGAACAATGCCTTAAGAAAAACAAAGCAGCAGGAATGGTGGGACAGTGGCCCGTGGCTGGCGGGCCGGCAGTGCCCGGGGGCGGGCCCCGGGGGGCTGCGCAGCGGCCTTGTTTTGCTTTATTGCTGTTTCAGAAAAAAAAATGGAGGTCGTTCCAGAAAAGTGGCGAGTACTGTTGGGGGTTTTGAAGTCCAACCAATTTCCGATGAATCCAAAGTGTTCTTTTCCTCACACGTCACATGACAGTCGAGCATCCGCATTTGGTCGTGAAGCATGTCCTAGGCACACTTTCAGTGTTACGGTTGGAATGCTTTTTATGAAAAGCAAGTAGCATGAAGTATTGCTTAAATTTTAGGTATAAATAAATATATATGTATAATATATATTCCAATGTATTCCAAGCTAAGAAACTTGATTCTTATGAAATCCTGATAAAATATTTATAATGCATTTATAGAAAAAGTATATATATATGAAATAAACACAGATGGTAAAGGTCCCCGGCGAATGAGCGACTTGTGACTTAGACACCAAGGTGCTGACGGGAAGAACTCGTGTAAAAACCCACGTCCTGCGAGCTCCAGACCGGGCCGGCGTCCGCTCTCCGCGCCTTCGCCGCCGGCCGCGGGCCTGCGCTGCGCACTTCATCGTGACCGTTTTGTGACGAAGCCCCTCCCGCTCCACGCACACACGTACCAGTGAGCTTTTATAGCAAAGAGTATAAATTCGCTGTTGATTTTTGTACGAATTTTTCACGACGAGATCCTGAATACGCATTGTTTTCTGAATTTTACATTTTTTCTCACCATTTAGCAGATTTTCAGAAAGGTGATGATGTCTAAGCCTTTTTTCCTTTCTACATGGTTTGTACATTTTTTAACTCTCGGAGGTGGTTTCTGTTTTCGTGTCTGTTGCCGTGTGCGGCGGGCGACTCTGTGGCGTTCGGAACCGTGGTCGTCGGTTTGTTTTCGGGGAGTGACACCGCGTGGGACGCGAGCACCGCGTGGGAAGCCGCTGTCTGCTCGCGGTGCGTGTCTTTCCCAGCTCTGTCCCGGGAGCTGTGTCCAGGGGCGGGGGGGGACCTGTCCCCACCACACCAGTGTTGACGAGGGGTAGCGTGTGTCCCCCTCCGTGGCAGGTGCGGGGACACGGACACGGTGGCTTGCCAGACCCCACGGCGTCCGCAAGGTCGCGTTTAACCGTCTCTGGCCACGAGTCAGGGCGAGTCAGCTCCCGTCCGCCACGGGCCCCGAGGGCGCGGGCAGCGTGTGGCCTGGCGTCCCTTTTGGGATTTTCCGCTGTGGCCAGCGGCCTGCAGACACCCGGTCCCCGGCCAGGCCACCAGTCTCTGCCCTTCCTTTTCTTGAGAAATAACTGAATGTCGCCCTTTACTCGTAACTTACTTCCCAGTCCTCGAAGCCACCACTTTCATTCCCGAGTGTGTCACGTTCAGGCTTGCGGGAGGGGGTTCAATGCCATGTGCCCCCCGGAGGGGACCCTGAGCCCCGTTGCCGAGCTCGGTCACGTTATAGGGGAGCTTCTAAAGGAGAGGCTGGCACAGGGGGCTCGCTCGCCAGGCTTGGGGCCAGACCCCAGGGCAGACCCCGGCCCTCGGCCACGGTGGCCAGCCGGACGGAAGGTCACGCACGGGTGGGGCGTCCGGCTCCCTCCCTGCCCCTTTGTTTGAAGCTGCCTTGGCGGGAGGGGCGGGTGTGGGTGTGCTCCTGCTGGTCCTAAGGACACAGCGGTGGCTCTCTGGCCTTCTCGGGCCCCTTCTCTGCAGGGCCCTGGGGACGCCCTGCCACCTGCCTGCTTCCTGGCAGCCAGGGAACACGTCATCTGATGCTTTTACAGATGACAGGGCCGTGTGGACCGCCTGGTGGCCTGGGTCTCATGGGGGGCTTGACTCCTCCCGTTTACAGAGACGCCTGCTCTGCAGAAGGCCTGGCGGGGCGGGGGGCGCCTCTGCTTGTCCGCTCGCCCCCGCTTCCCGAGCGTGCTTATGGCATCGCCCTGTCGCATTTTCTTTCCCTGAGGACTTAGCCCTCGCCCACGGCCAGCCGGCCAGCAGAGGGCGGGGGCCATCACCCCCTGGCCTTGTCCCTTAGCCTTTTTCTCCCTGGGCAAGGCCTCGGGGCGCGGCCCGGGGCGTCCACGAGCGAGCACTTCATATCCCTCTGTGGGGAATCCCGGGAGGGAGGCCGCGGGGCTGCGTGCCCCCCGCCCTTGCGACCCGAGCCACCAGCAGGCGGCCCCCGGGGCCGGCCGCCCCGTCCTGCAGGGGCCGCCCTGTCGCAGTATTCGCTTTTCCTCCTCGTGGCGTCTGTGTCCAGCCGAGGGGCCGTTTCGCATGGGTCCGCGGCGGCGCGGGCCTGGGCTCCGCGCTGCTGGCCTCCCGGCCTGCGTCCGGTCTCGACGGGACGTCCCCGCCCCCGGCCACACGCCCGCCCCCTTTCTTTTCCTAGACTTCTGGGCCCAGCGTGTGTGGCCGTCGCTACATATATAAGTACATAGATGAAGACACATGGATCTATTTTTTTAAGTTCCCTACCCCTGGAGCTGCATGGACCGCACGCTGGCATGTCTCCACGCTGCTCACGGGTTTGCACGCCGGACTGGGCAGCTTGGGGACGGGGCAAAATGCCTTTCTGTTGTTCCCCGCGCGTGACGTGGGCTGATCGAAACGGTGGAAATTTCTCTGTGAAACGAAACCAACCCGTGAAGGAGAGTGTGGGGGTGGGGAACGTTTGCGTCTTATTGAACTGGTTCTTTAAGCAATTGTACTTTTTATTGTAAGAAGAATAAAAAGGACTCCTTACCCATTTTGTCATATCCAGAAAAACGCAACTCTTGTGACATACCAGTCATCGCGCTGACTGTATTTACGTGGAAACAGTGTTGCGGGGAGCTTCCGCGGACCTCGAGGGGAGCGCCTGCCTGTCCCTTCCGTTGGCCTGGAGGAATTTTGTTGTTTCTTTCCATTTGTTTCCTTGACCTGCCTTCATCCCCGACGGGGCCGGGCCAGGCGCGTGCGTGCAGACGGGGCTCCCGGGGCCCCCCCAGAGCCGGGCCCGGCCCCGCACGGCTGTGCCGATGTTTTATTTCAGACGATGTGTGGCTAAGATGTCACTTCCGGCCGTCGGGACTGTGCGGGCACCGCGGTTTCGAGCTCGCCTCTGCGTTGAGAGGACCCATTTCTCCCTGTAACGCGGCGGGGCCCACGCCCGGCCCCGCTCGCCTTGTCTCTGACACGATTAAAAGTCTCCTGTGAAAGAAACGGCTCCGTGTGTGTTTGCCGCGCGCGCGGGGAGGTGCGTGTCCCGGTGACGCGTGTGCCACGCATGATGCGCAGGCGTGATTCACGTCTGGGGGGCTGGCCCTGTGCACCCGCGAGCCCACTCCAGGCGATGCCGGAAGCCACGCTGCCATGGCACCATGGCCCCCTGTCCCCCTGTCCCCGTTCCGCTGGGTCCCCACCGCTGTCATCCTGTCACCTGATCAGCTGTCTGGCTATCCGGACCTCACGATGCTTCGTCTTCTGCTCAGCGGAGCTGGAGGTCCTGCCCTCGGTGTCCTCGGCCTGGTTGTCACCGGTGACGTGCTCGGCAGCCGGCTCCACGCCCCCTTCCCGGGGGGTCCAGGGCCGTGTGCCTCGTTGTACAACTTGTTACGTCGATAAAGTCAGCGTTACTCCCCTCCCACCTCTGGTCTCTGCCCGTGTGCTCCCGTCCTCGCGGGCACGTGTGCGCCTGGGTCCCCGTGGGGACAGACAGCGTGGGCGGCTGTCACCCTTTGCCTGTATAAGCGGGTCCCACGGGAGTGTCTTCATTTGAAATGCCCAGCGTTTTCTCACCCAGATACTCAACTGCCTCGGCGAGTTGGGCTGGAAGGGCCCGGGGAAGAGGACGAGGCCAGAGGGGGGGACCGGGACGGGCTCGGCCACCTGCCCTCAGCTGGACACGCGACCCACGAGGCAGTGGGTCCACCACGTCCCCCGGCCCCCAGCAACACGCTGCCACCCCCGGTGACCGCTGCACCTCCCTCTCCAGGTCTCACATCCCGGCACCCATCAGGGTGGCAAAGGCCACCACCGCAGTGGCCCCAGGGGCTTCCCGCCCACTCCCGGGGGGGCCGACCGAGGCGCCCTCTGGCCTCTCGGCCGCTGGTGCCTCTGCCCAGGGCCTGCCTGTCCCTTGCACGGCTGCACCCTGTGGTCACTCAGCCGCGACGCCCAGGGCCACCGAGTGTGGCGTGTGGAGCACGGCCATCCAAGCTGACCGCCCAACAGACACAGCAGCCCGTCAGCTTTGGGCCCGGAGGCCAGAAGTGTCCACCGTAGGGCCGCGGCCAGGGGTCATGGGCGCAGGTGACTGGCTGTCACGTAGCCCAGGCCCCTTCAGCCTCGTGCACATGATGAGGAGGCCCCTGTAGTAACGGGGTCCCCACTGCCGAGAGGGACGGGAAGGAACAGACCTGGAGAGAATGGGCGTCGGGCCAGGGTCCCCGAGAGCCGCTTGCTGCGGTCAATCACAGCGTAGGTTTGTGTGACACGTTTCTAGTGGTTTGGGCTGAAAGTTACTTTTTAGCATGTTACAAAACACGGATACTTTTTTACCTTTCGAAAACGTGAAATGCCCCAACCACATGGGAGAGAGTTGTGACAACAGGCGTCTGTGCCGCCCTCACCTTAGCGCTTACCGGGTGGATGCGGCCGGCACCCCACACCCCCACACCACACCACCCCCACCCCGCTCCGGGGAGGGGGTTCCCCGAATGCGGGGCGGGGCCTCGCCCAGGCCTTTGCATTTTTGCTGCGTGGCGTCCTTGGTGTCTAGACACGTCCGTGTGTGTGGCGTCCGGTGTCGCGCTAAGCACAGCGTCCACACCGGGCGACCCCCAGGCCCTGGAGCGCCGCAGGGGGAGGCGTCACCGCGGTCCGCGCGGCAGCCCAGCCCCCTGTGGTAGCGCAAGCGCCAAGTTTCCTCCACCGAGGACGCGGGCCGGGCGCCCACGGGGGCTTGGGGTGGCGCTCCTGGCCGCGTGTGTCGCAGGCTGCCATGCGGGCGGGGGGCTCCGTGCGCCAGGCGGCGGTGGCGGCTAAGGCTCGCGACCAGGCTGGAGACGGAGGCTGCTGAGCCGGGGAAGGGCTGCTGCGGGCTCTGGGCCGCGGTGGCCTCCCGGGCCGAGGACGGGCTCTGCCAGGCTGGCCGACCGCGGAGATGCGCGTCCCCAGCCCTGGAACCGGGCCGGGCCGTTCCCCCCGCCCTGCGTGGGGCCCTGAGCCGCTTCCTGTCCCCGTCGCGTTGAGCCCCTGACTCAGCCACGCGGGGCTGCGCCGGGCCGCGGCCGACGGGAGCCGGGCTCAGGAGCTCGCTGCACGGGGACACGGGCTGTGGTGACGGGGACACGGGCTGTGGTGACGGGGACACAGGCTGTGGTGATGGGGCGGATGGTGCTAACGAGGAAGCACACCCCTCTGGCTGCCCGGGGTTGGGGGTGCGGCCAGCTCAGCCGCGAGGCGGCCGTGGGCGTGGCCTGGGACGGTGGGCAGGAGGTGCCAGACTCCGGCCTGGGTCACTGGCACCCGACTGTCCCTCTGAGAAGCCCGTCACCAGCTCTGCGTGTTAAAATCTGTGTCGGGGCCACCGGGAGAGGCACCCCGCAAGGCTCCCCGGTTTGGGCCCCGTGGTGGGCGGGCCCTGGGCGTGTGGGGGTCCCAGAACCTGGGGGCAGGTGGGCGGGGGCCCAGGACGGCCGTGGGCCACCGGCGGGGCTCACCCACGGCGATGTACGAGGTCCCCCGGGCTTGCCAGAGCGGGAGGCGCCCCGGGGCCTGACCCCTGCCCAGCGCCGAGCTCGGCGGGCAGCGACCCGCACAGCTGCAGCCACCCACGGAGGAGGCCGCGGCCAAGCGGGGGCCGCGCGGGGCGGGGCGCAGCGCATACCCCTGTCCCCGGACAGATGTTGTCTAGGAGAGGAGCCAGCTGGAGGTGGGACGGTGCTTCCCCCTCACGAAAAGCGCAGGAAGCAGCGTGAAGGAAGCTGCTGTCGCCCCCGCCCCTCCCCCGCCCCGCGTGACGGGGACGTGACGGGGACATGACAGGGACGCCCTGTGTGACGGGGACGTGACGGGGACCCGCTCGCTGCGGAATCAGCTGGGAGGCGGGTCGGGGGACAGCAGGACAGGCAGGTGTCCTGGGTGGTTGCCCAGCCCTCCTTTCCCTCTGTCCATCTGTGGTGATGCAAAGGGACAGGAAGGTCGCCCACGGCAGGGCCCCGGCGGGAGGCCGCGTGGGCAGCCCTGCAGCCCTCGGGCCTGTGGCCGCTCCCCTGGGACCGGAGCGGGGGCCCCAGCCCCACGTGGGGGCGCCGAGCTCAGCCCCGGGGGACCCAGCGGGGCTCGGTGGCTCTCCTGGGAGAGGCCGGGTCCCAGCGACGGCCACTGCGGCTCTCGTTCGGGGAGAGCCTCGCGCTGTCCCCGGCTCTGCTCCCAGCCCACGGCCCGCGGAGCCCTGAGTCAGCAGTGGCTCCCGGCCCAGGCTGTCACCACAGGGCCGCCCGCCGGGCGAGAGCGTGGGGGACCGCTGACCGTGCGGTGGATGGGCCCTGCTCGCCACGTTGGCCCCGCCACCCTGTCTGGCCACACACGGTCCCCTCGGGCGGTGCCACTCTGTCCCTCGGCAGGGCACGCGCCGTGCGAAGCTGGGACGCGCTGCTTCCCACGAGCAGGGCGTGCCCGCCGCAGAGCGTGCCCCCCACGCAGGCCGGGGTCCTGGGCGATCCAGAAACTCCCAGCCCTCGGTGGGGGGCAGGAGAAACCAGCCTGCAACACTGCAGAGAACAGAGGGCACCCAGGGCCTGCACGGCCAAAGGCAGCGGGACCTTACGGGGGGTCCAGGGGCCCCCCCAAACATGGCCTGTGTGGGTCACGCCGCGGCCACACTCAGAGGACAGGACAGGAGGGGTCCGCGTGGGCGGCAGGGGCCGGTGGCCGAGCGCTGGGGACAGACGCGCTCACTCACCCTCACGGACATCTCGGGGGGGCACGCGGCCTGCGGACGGAGTCTGAGCTGCAGGCCGGCTCCGAGCCCCTGCGGTGGCCCGACTCTGCCGCCCGGGTAGCGCCAGGCTGAGCCGGGGGGCTGACCGCGAGGACGTCCGGCCCCCCGGAACTGCCGCCGCCGAGGGCGCCCCAGCTTCCCTCCGCGGACGCGCATCCTGGGAGCCCTCCCCTGGACGGGGGCTCCGCGGTCCCCACGCCCGCCTCCATGCCCAGCGTGCTGATGTCACCGGTCCTGGGGTTCTTTTGGGGGGGGAGAGCAGGGCCACGCTGCTGGCCTCTGATCGTGACGGTCCACGGCGGTCAAGCAGTGCTGCCCAGGCGGGCAGGGCTGGGGCTCCCAGCAGTACCCACGGCTGCCCGCGTCCAGAGCGGTGTGGGGATGGACCCCCCTCTCCCGCCCCACGTGCTCGGTGTCCGCCGAGGCAGCGGGACTCTGTCACAGCACGTGATGGAGCCACCTGCAGGGCGTGCCCATCGCCTGCTCCAGGCTCGGGGACACGGTCCTCGAAGGGTCTGCCTCCCCCCGAGGGACGCCCCAGACCCAGCTGGGCGGGGAGCTGGGGAAACTCAGCTCAGAGGGGACGGGGAGGCATCTGACCCAACCTTGAACTCTTCTGGCAAGGAAGTGAAGCCCGTGAGGAGACGTGGGGAGTCTGGGCTTCGTCACGCTCCACGGGGAGCCGTCTGGAGGGCGATAAATCAGCCTGGGGGGGCGGGGGGAGCACGGGGGGCGTGGGGCTCTGGCTCCGCAGTATCCTCGTTCTGGGAGTGGAGACGCAGCTGAAGAGCGTGCGTGTGTGCATGTGTGCACGTGTGTGGCTACACGTGCGTGTGTGCATGTGTGCACACATGTGTGCAGGTGTGTGCACTATGCACGTGACAGTGTGTGCAGGTGTATTGTACATGTGTGGCTGTGTGCACGTGCATGCACACATGTGTGTGGTGCATGCACGCATGACCGTGCACACGCGTGTAGGCTGTGCAGACATGTGTGACTGTGCCTGTCTGTGTGCACATGTGTGTGCATGTATGCACTATGCAGGTGACAGTGTGTGCAGGTGTGTTGCACACATGTGGCTGTGTGCACGTGCATGCACACATGTGTGGTGCATGCACACACGTAGCCGTGCACATGTGTGTAGGCTGTGTACACATATGTGACTGTGCCTGTGGCTGTGTGTGCAGCTGTGACATCCTCTGCAGAGAAGCACATCTGCCTCAGAGCCCCAGGGCTGACAGAGTGGAGACACCCACTGAAGGCCGCCGAGGTCCCCTGGGTAGGGATGAGCTTTCCCTTCGCCCTATCCACATAGGGCCCCCAAGATCCCCCATCTCTGTCCAGGGCCCTGGGGGTGGACCGTCCCGGGGAGGGGTCACACCGTCCTGCCCATCCTCTGCCCCCACCTGCACCCTGTCGCCTCCCTCCCTGGCCAGAGCAAAGAGGGCCCAGCCGCCTCCTGACGGACCCCCTCGCACCTGCAGGAGACACCTGGTCCAGCCGACCGGCAGCCAGCCCAGCGCGGGCCTGCGCAAGCGCTCGCCGACCAGGTGACAGCAGCCGCGGAGTGCCTGCAGAGGGGACGAGTGGCACAGGGCTTGTTCCCCAGTAGCAGGCCTGCCCCAGGGGGTACGGGGTGCCTCGGTCGCCCAGGGCGGCTGCTCACCGGGGACCCGGCCTCCTGGACGGCCACCCGGAGGGGCTGCTGAGACCACGGAAACACCCTCTGGGCGCCCAGGGACCTGCTGGGAAGCTGAGGGCCAGCCGAGGTCCCCGGGAGGCCACCACGTGTGCTGCCCTGACACCCAGCGGGTGTCCCTTGCCCTCCTGGGAAGGACACCCTGCACTCAGGAGCAACCCCTCCCCCGCTCCACCTTGGCCCCTCCAGCGCCCCCTCCGGACAAAGCCTAGTGTGGGGCCCTGGGGCGAAGGTCCGGCTCCAGTGTCACTAAGACGTCACTAAGACGGGCCAGAAGGGACGGGTCTGGGCTGCGAGGCCGTCCAGTGACAGACACCCAACGGGCACATCTGCTGGTTCGTCTGCTGCTTTGCTCGCTACGCACACGGCTGCATGGCCGTGCCCATGTGCTGCGGACGTGGACACAAACCGTGCTCCTCGTGGACACAAACCGTGCTCCTCGTGCGAGCAGCTCGCCGACCTCGCCTGGCTGGTCCTTCGTCACACGGTGATTCCAGCGTCTCTGCCTCGCCTCATTTTAACTGCTCACAGAGTCCCGTGGACCCAAGGGGCGGAGGCTCTCACGGTCCGCGTTTGCTGAGCCAGTCACCAGTCCCGGCCGCCAGCCAGGCAAAGCTCTCTGTTACAATCTCGTCTCGTCCAGGCTCGAGGTTCGTCTTCCCCGAGGCTAACGATGCCCTCTTGGAAGGTGAGTGGAAGGCGCCGTAGTTTAAAATGTGTTAACGAATAGGTTTCAAAGGCACTAGATCCTGTCATTTGGAAGTGTCTCAAAAAGGTTAGGAAATTGTCCGTAAGTGTTTTCAAGTATCCAGGTACAAGAATTTTGGGGGATGACAAATATAGTTTTAAGCCACAGGGTTACGGAAGGGTGGGGACACTTCCAAACACCAGCAACAGAACAACAAACAAACAAGCAAAAGAAGCCATGTTCTCCTCCTTTATTAAAGTGTCACCTGTACCTTGAAGGGCAGACTCTGCTTATTTTTCCAAAAACCACCTGCAGATAGCGTATAACGGAGGGTGTCTGGGCCGATTTTAGAAACACGGGAGACGAGAGCAGGGCGCGGTTACCGGAGATGGTCTCGGAGGGTCCACCCCGGTCGGAGGCGGACGAGGCAGCCGGTGGCTTTCTCCGGAACCACTGGACGTGGTGAGATTCTCCTCTAAAGGAGGGGCCTGTCCCCTACAGAGGTCGGAGGCCGCTGACCGGGCCCTTCCAGCCTCCTCTTCTCCGGATAAATCCGGGGGCCCGAGGCCGTCACCGGCCAAAGCTCGGTTTCTGGCCTCTCCTCCCATCCGGCTCAGATCCAGAGGCAGCGGAGACGGCGATGGCGGTGGAGACGGTGACGGCGGTGGAGACGGTGACGGCGGCGGAGACGGCGATGATGGCGGCGGAGACGGCGGTGGCGGTGACCTCGAGCTGTGTCCCCTAGGGGCACTGCCTGTGCCCGACCCCACTGCCCAGGTGTAGACGGGCCCGCCGGCAGCGCTCAGACGAGCTGAGGCCCCCACACTGGGTTTCGGGGGCGGCCTCAGTCGCCCCCAGCGGGAAGGCTGGGGACAGCAGCGGGCCGGGCTCCCCGGTGTCGGCTGCGGCTGCGGGTCCAAAGCCCCGGTGTGGGCGGGGCCTCCGCGCCCGTCTCCCGGCAACGGCCACGTCCTCGTCCCCCGCGTCCCTTGTCCCCGGTCCCTGCTCTCACGCCGCCTTCCCTGTCCCATGGTCCCCTCTGCTCTCCTGAGCACGCTCACCTTCGGACTTGGGGGGCCGCCCCCACGCCGGAGCGGGTCCGTCTGCGTCTTCACCCCAGTGATGCCCTCGAAGGCCCCGCCCCCGCGAGGGTCGCGTTTCAGTGCCTCCGCTGGACACACCGCTTGGAGGTGACACCGCTCACCCCGCCGCACCTCCGTATTTCACAGGCGAATGCAGTGGGGTGCAAAGGGGGAGGGGTTCGCCAGGCGTCCCCGGGAGCCGGCGAGGGGGCTGCACAGCGACGGTGCGGGACAGCGGGGCACAAGGGCCCCTCGCCGACCGGCGTCGCCGCGGCACACGCGGTTTCCACACATTCTTCAGGTCGCTGAAGCTTTAAAAGAAAAAAATTATACAAAAAATGCCATTTTGATGGCAAGGCCTTCTAGGCCGTCTGAGCGCATCCTGCGGCCGACTGCACGGAACGCGCCGAGAACTCGGGCGCCGAGAACTCGGGCGCCGAGTCGCCGACTCGTGCTCACCGCCGGGGGCAGCTAGCCAGGGGGTCACGTGGTGCCCAGGCCCCGCCCATCCGCGCTCCGGTGTGCCGGGCAGGGGTGCCGGGCAGGGGTGCGGGGGCGGGGGCTGAAGCTTCCTTTCGCTTCCGGTATTTCCCTCCCCTCCGGTTCCCGCAGATCACCCCGCTCTTTGCGATGCTTCTGCCTCAGGGGTTGCTCCAGGCATCAGGCCAAAGCAGCCCGGAGCCAAAGGCTCTTTCTGTCTTTTGTAAAACCTTAAATCCACTTTATAAACCCTAACCCCAGGGGCCGCGTGGGAGGGAAGGAGGGAGCTGCCACCCCCCAGCCTGGAGGGAGGCCCAGGTCCTGGACGGACCAGCTGGCGGCGGGGCCCGGGGGGCTGGCCATCGCATGCCCCCGGGGAGGCCCAGCCCAGGGCCCGGGGTCATTTCTCAGGCCTGGATCCCTGGGAGTGGGGCCGACGCTGGTCGCAGGAGCAGCTGCCCCCGCGGGGGCACCCGGTGGGTGACAGGGCGGGCCCTCATGCCCGCTGGGCACCTCGGAAGCTTCTTGATTCTGAGGGGACCCTGGGAGGTTGCCAGCCCCGAGGGTGGGGCCCAAAGTCAGTTTCAGTCGGCTTAATAAAGAGACGGGGCCTCCGGGGTTCTGGGCGACCGATGCCACGTTGTCTGTTCCTGCTCAGAGGCCCCGCCCCAGCTCCGCACGTGGGGTGGCCTCAGGGGACAGCCACTCGTAATGGCCACGGCCACACGGAAAGCACCACAAACCTCCCGGAGGGGAAACGGAGGACGCAAAGTGGGGACGGCGGTGCAGCGGGGACGGGGCGCAGCGGGGCCAGGACATCACCCCAGGCCGTCCCCGTGGACAGCCCGGTGCCCTGCGACCTGGCGCGGTGACGTTTCACGGTGGCTGTGACAAAGGAGGCCACGGGTCCCCTCCACGGGGCGTGTGCTGAGGCCGCAGCGGCCAGGGCCTGGAAGGGGAGCCCCCACCTCCGCGCCCGTCCTGAGTGACAGGCCGGTCCCCACCCCCCCCAGCCAGAGCCCTCGCTCCTCCAGCTTCCTGTGTCTCCGCCTGACTCCGCGTTACCGTGGTAACGGGAGCCCGCCTTTGTTTTGACACTGAAGGAAGCCACAGACGGCCGCCAGCTCCTGCGCCATCTCCGCATTACATTTCCCAGGCCCCCGGGGTGGGGCCGCCCGGGGCACGGTTTACTGGGTGCTCAGGGGACAGAGCTGTTCCGATGCTGGGGGTTCCCGGGCGCCGGGAGGGCCCAGGGCCTGGAGCTGGAGGACTCGGCTTTCCAGCTCCTCCTGCACCTTCTCCAGCTTCTGTTCTTCCCAGAATGGGAATCCCTTCCCCCCTCGCCCCCCGACCCCGCACCCCGCCCACATGCAGAACCCAGACGTGCGAAGGTGGGGGGGCAGCTGATGCTGGGGGCAGGAAGCTGGGCTGGTGTGGAGTCCGCCAGGTTCACCGGCCCCTGCGCGGGCTGCCACGGGGCCACCTCATCTCTGTTTGGGGGCTCCCTCCCTCACAGGGAGGCACTGCAACCCCAGGTGAAAGACACTTAACACTCAAACAGCGTGGTGTTGAAAACACCTGTTTAAAAATACAGGCCCGGACCTTGGCTGGGTGTGGGCGGGTCTCGGAATGGGGGCTGGGTGGAATCATGAGGACACTCAGGACACTCAGCGGCTGGCTGTCCCCGACGGCTTCAGCGACCTGGTGAACACACACGTGTGCGCTCCCCGCTGGCCTCTGTCCAGCAGTGGGCCCCGGACGCCGCGTGTGGAGGCCCCGGGCTCGCGACAGGACGGGACGCGCAGGCCGCCGGGCTGCTGAGGGCGCGTTCCCGGAGCTGGCCCCGCACCAGCCCCGCTGGGTCCCGTTCATCGAAGCAGTCGGGGTGACCTCCCCGCATCAAGGGGCTGGAGAGACGGGTGCCACCTGTGAGGGGGGCACGTCAGGGCTCATCGCAGGAAGGCCTGTGGGACGAGGGACGGTCACAGCCACCTTCGGACAACAACTGGCCACACGTCAGCCATTCGCCACGCCGTTGGGCTCACCTGATTTTGTCTGTTTACAGTTCTAGGATTTCTTTCCCCTTTGTCAACTGAATTTAATATTTTTGAATATGTAAAAACCTTACTTTGATTCCAAAAGTCAAAAACTATGCAAAAAATATGGTGTGCTCAGAGAAGGCTCGCTATCCTGATCCCACCCAGGCCCTCGCCGGCACCCCACCCCACCCCACCGCACCCCACCGCCTCATGGGAAAATCGATTCCGTTGGGTTCTGTTTCTCTCTCGGTTTCTTTGTGCAAAAATAAGGCCATGTGCTTCTTCGGGCTGCCTTTCCTTGAGCGCACAAAGTCCGCACACGAGACACACCCGTCCGCCCGTTGCTCGTGTCCCCCAGCGCATCTGGACACGGCGCACGTCGGTTCCTTCCCCAGCCGCGTCTCGCTCCACGCGCAGGTGCTGGGTCAGCCCGTTCGGGGCGAGTCCCGTAATGCGTGCTTCCTGAAACCCACACCCTGCTGCACCGAATGACTCCGTGTAAACCTATTGTGTGTATAGTTGGGGTTCGTCTTTGGGGTGCATTCCCAGAACAGAGATTCCTGGGCCACGGGGCAAGCAGACGCACAGTGTTGTTGGGGTATCCCCTGTTTCCCGGCAGAAGGAGGCCCCGTTTGGCACTCGCACCAACAGGGCATGAGTGTCTGTTTCCCCGTCCGCTGTGGGGTGTATCCCAGACTCTTGATTCCCCACCCCCCAAATCTGGTAAGCGAGAAGTGGTAACTGGTCTATTTTAATCATCACTTGTGCGACTCACGATGAGTGAGGCTGAACATCCTTTTGTGTGATTAAGCGCCTTTGTTTAATTTCGAATTCTCTAGACTTATAGGTCTTTTCTTTCCCCCTCAGATTTTTAAGAGTTCTTTATGTGTCCGGGATAGTCATCTTTTATCTGTGAGATATGTTGCAAATGTTTTCCCTTGGTTTTCCGTTTATCTCTTTGACTTTCCTTGAATTGTATGTTTGTTTTTTTTTTTTAATTGCATCTGGATTTTCAGACACGGCTGGGAAGCCTTCCCTCACCCAGAGGTCTCGGGGAGGCCACGTGTATCTTTTCCTGGGACATTCTGATCTCTGCTGGTTTCACTCCCTCTTCCCCTCCCGCCCAGGGCGAAGACAGAGGTCTGAGGACACCTCACCCAGCTGGAATCCTGAGCACCGGGAAAGGCCCTGGAGCCCACCCCTGCGTCCCTGTCCCTGCGTCCAGCCCTGTGTCCCTGCGTCTCTCCATCCCTCCGTCCCTCCGTCCCTCCCTCAGGCAGCTCATGGCCTGTGCAGCCAGTGAGGTGCTAACGAGAGCAGCTGGGGGACTGCTGGCCCCTGGCGGATGAGAAGGAGCCAGTCAGGCGGGGAGCAGGCTGGCAACAGCAGCAAGTGACATCCAACCAGGCTGACACCAAGGTTCTCCGACAGAGGCAGGAAAACTGTACAAAACAGAAAAGGCAATTTAGCATCTATTAATGAACATTTCCAAACTCACATCAAGGCAGAGAAACCACAAACCTCTGCGTGCCTCCCGCCCCGCTCCAAGAAACGTCGCCACTTTGCCGGGCTGTTCCAGAAAGCTCCGTGTCAGGGTCCCATCCCCGAGGTGCCCCCGAGGTCTCTGGTGGACCCCCCTCAATGGACCAGGTGTCTTATTACTGCTGCCACGAGGGCCACGTTGACCCTTTTGGGGGAAGCCAGGGTGGGCTCGGAGGCCCTGGGGTGGTCCCCGGGTCAGCTGGCACTGTCCAACCCCGTTGCATCTTCAACAGACGACTCTTAAGTCTAATCGGACGGCGCTGCGCGGGGCCGAGGGGGCAGCAGCAAGTCAGCCTTTGGTTTCTGGTGCCACTTCTTGTACCAGTCGGGCAGATCCGGGGGCTGTCTGTGCTCGGGGCAGATGCTCTGATGTCTTTGAGCTGCTGCTGCTTTTTGAGGCCTGTCTGAGCAAGCAGGGTGTACCTTAGTCACCGGCGAGAGAAACAACAGCAGAGGCAGGGGACGCGGACGCCTCACCGAGTCTCCCTTTTAAACGCGGGGTGCTCGGGTCCACGCTGCGGGCAGAGCCGGGTGCATGGGTCCGCGCTGCGGGCAGGGCCGGGTGCACCGGTCCGCGCTGCGGGCAGGGCCGGGTGCTCGGGTCCGCGCTGCGGGCAGGGCCGGGTGCTCGGGTCCGCGCTGCGGGCAGGGCCGGGTGCTCGGGTCCGCGCTGCGGGCAGGGCCGGGTGCACGGGTCCGCGCTGCCGGCAGAGCGAGGCCCAGGCCTGACGCAGAGCACCGCCCGAGGGCGGAGGCCTGCCTCACTCCTTCTTGCATTTTGCTTGATGACAGACCTCAGAGAACTTCTCGAGCAAAGGAAAAGAGCATAATAAGCTCAATTTGGGGACTGGGAAGGTTATTATTATAATCATTTCCCTCTGAAGAATTGTAAATAATTCATTTGCAAAACCGCAGTGGACGTCTCTAGTTAGGCTCGTTGGGCCTTTGGAAAGCTGCTTCTTCCCCCAGTTCGAGCTGTTTCCACCGCCTGCCCCCAATCAGGGCGCTCCTGCATGGGGGACGTTTCCACGGGGGACGTGCCTCCCCCGTCGCTGGGGGGCGCTCCTGCACGCGGGGACAACGTGGCAGTGGGGGAGGCCGGGCTGTTGATGGGTCTTCCTGCGATTCTTGCCTTTACACAGTAGACCTATTTCTCAGGGTCGAGGGTGGTGAAGTGCCTTGAAGGCCCGCTGCCCTTGGGCCCCTGCCTGCCTCTGACCACCACCCCAGAAACCAGGCGGATGAGGGGCGATGTCCTGGGGGGCAGGGCACAGCCTCCCGCGGAGACTCCAGGAGCTGGCTCTGAAGTCCAGGGGGCGGTGCTAAAGCAGGAGGCCTGGGCCTCCCGTGCCTTCCTCTTCCTGGTCCTGCCACAGGCGACAGTCCCCAGGTGCGCTTGGAAGGTGGCACAGGTGCCAGTGCACCTGCAGGCGATGCTGCTGCATAAGGAGGGCGGACAGAGTGTCTCAGGGTGGTCCCCATCTCCATCCAGCCTAGAGCTCTGTGTGTGTGTGTGTGGGGGGGGGCGCAACCCGGGGGCGAAGGGTGCGGGGCAGGACACCACAGAGGGCTACTTCTTCCAACCCGAAAGGACAAACACGGACCCGGTCCTGCTGACCACAAGGCTCAGGAGTCCACAAGTGCTCTTGGAGGGTCCTCCAGGGAACACTCCCCAAGCCGCAGTCCCGCACCCTGGGCATGGCCTCTGCCCTGGCCCGCTCTCGCCCCTTCCCCTGCCACCCGCCCAATCCCTGCCCGTCAGCCCGAGCCCCGCCCATCTAGCCCCGCCCCTTGGCCTAAGTCCACCCTCCTATTTTCCCTTACGCCGCTCCTTAGCCTAAACCCGCCCTCCTATTTCCCTGACCCCGCCCCTTGGCCTAAGCCCGCCCTCCTATTTCCCTAACCCCGCCCCATTGGCCTAAGCTCGCCTTTCTATTTCCATGACCCCACCCCTTGGCCTAAACCCGCCCTCCTCTTTCTCTGACCCCGCCCTCCTATTTTTCCTAACCCCGCCCCATTGGCCTATGCCCGCCCTCCTATTTCCATGACCCCGCCCTCCTATTTCCCTAACCCCGCCCCATTGGCCTACGTCCGCCTTTCTATTTCCCTGACCCCGCCCCTTGGCCTAAGCCTGCCTATTTTCCTAACCCCGCCCCCTGGCCTAAGCCCTTCCTCCTCTTTCCCTGACCCCGCCCCTCGCCCCGCCCCTTTTCCGCCTTGACCTCCGCAGGCAGGTGGCGCCCTCCGATGCACACACAGGCTGGGAAGGCACCAGGGCTCTAAAGTTTGCTGGAAGCGAGAGGAGAGGGTTACATTAGAAAATCCATATTTGACCAAAAAATACGCGCCGTCCCTTGAAGGAGCAATCCGTGAAACACGAGCCGAGCGGGGGCCGCAGGGACACAGCTGCCGTGTCCCCTCCTGTGGCGGTGGAGGGTTCCCGCTCGTGGGGCCCCCGGGTGGCTGCGTGCAGGCCCCTCACCTCCACGCACGAGGAGAGAGACCCCGCCATGGGAGGCGGCCTGCGGCCACGCGGTGGAACCCGGGGTCGCGGCTCCGCGGTCACCCGCAGACGGGGGCCGGGTCCCCAAGCGCAGCGCCGCTTGCAGCTGCAGAGCTGCTGTCGCGGGCCTCTCAGGAGGCCGCCTGGCCGGATGGCCTGCCTTCGTGCGGGGGAGGCCGGGGTCTGGGGAGGCCCGGGCTCGGCCGCTGGCTCCAGCTCCTTCTGGAATGAAGACACTTGGCTTTGAGATGCTGCGCTCGTAAACTTGGCCCTATAAACACGGACCGTTCCAAATCTGACGTCACCTCTCTGGACATTCATCTTCAGCTCGAGTGCATGGACGTTACTGGCCAGCAGCGGCCACACAGGGAGGCTGCGTGCCTAGGAAGGGACGAAGCCTGGGAAGGGGCCGCGGGGAGGGCCCCTGGGAAAGGGCCCCCCCTCCCCACCCCACCCCCCGTCCCGCCCTCTGACTGAGTTGGGCCCTGATTCCTGAGGCTCTGAGGCGCTGGGGGGGCTTCTCTGGGCTGATGCCCCGCGGGACAGCCTGATGAAAGCTCCGTGAATTCTCAGGAAAAGGCCAGTGGTGTTTAGGAAGGGACAAGATGAAAGCTGTTCCCACAAATCAAAATTTATATTTTTCAAGACTATGTTTAAGCACATATTCATCTACCAGTCTCAGAGATTCCTGTGTTTTGTTTTTTCTTTCCTTAAGAAAAGCAGGCTTTTTTTCTGTTTTTTTTTCTTTTTTCACAAAAATGTGTGTCCGTGTCACGCCATGGATGTACCACGTCAAAGCTTACTGCAGTCAAGGGACAGACCTTGAATGTTCGGTTTCCTCAAACTTGAATCTACATTATTTAAAAAAAAAAAAAAAAATTTTTTTTTTTTTTCCTAAACCAAGTTCCGCCCTTCGAATCGCTCAGCCCCTTCCTTGGAGGCCATGTGACAAAACACGGCAACAAATCTGGGTCGCTCGGTGATTATCTTCCCCATCGCTGAGTCAGACGCCTGATTCTGACTTAATTTTATAGCTCAACGCAGATAAACCAGGTTAGGAGCCAAGTGGGTTTCATGCTTGCTTCAGTTTCTTGCTGAGGAGCGAGGTTCTGAATCCACGAGGGACAGCAGCCAGGCCGTGCGAGGGAACAGTGGCCCGCCCCTCGGCCCGCGGCAGCCAGCCCCTCCTCGCCTCAGACCAGAAACAAACAGAGAAAAATAAAATATATATATTTAAAATAACACTAAAAAAATGACATCCCTAGGAAGGAGCTTAAACAAAATGCACAAGAATTCTATAAAGGGAAAATACACATTTTTATAAAGATATCTTTAAAAAGACGTACATAAATGAAAGATAACTCACATTCACGGATATGAAATGCTTAGTATGGAAAGAAGTAACTTCTTCCCAAAGAAGCATATGGATTTCATGCAAATCCCAATCAAAAAGTCCGCAGTTTTGTTTGTTTTTTTTTTTAGTGGAATTTGACAGCAAATGACACCAAAATGATGTAGATGAAAGTATGAAGAACCGGAAAGAAGAAAGGCCTTTAGAGAAGCAAACACGGTGGGTACCTGACTCACCCTAACGCTATAGTAACCGAGATGCTGGCCTGGCGCGGGCGAGGGGAACCATGGACGAGAACTTGACACCTCAGGCCGCACCTCCCGTGCAGAGGTCCTCAGTATCCGCCAGAAGTGGCACTTCAGGTCACCGCGTGAAGGATGGACTTTTCCACAAACAGCCCTGAGGCAGGTGGGACTGGCAGGTGGGCCGCACCTGCGTCACGCCCGGCCCACGAGCTGATCCTTCCGTGTGGCACTGGCACGTCTCCCCCGAGAGCGGGGCCTCGGCCCAGGGCAGCCCTGGGTGACCCCCCCACCCGGCCATCGGCGTGCGCAGCGACTCCGGGCGGCCAACGGGGATGACGGGTCACACGGCCTCAGCGACTGGACAGACCCCTGCCTCGCCCCACCCACAAACACCGCGTTCCAGGCGGACCGGAGGTGAAAACGACAGGCAGACGATCGCATGGGAGATTGTCTCTGTGACCTCGGAGCAGGGGATAGTTCCTTATGCAAGACACAGGAAGACGACCCGTTAGGGAAACGCCACATCTGTCTGTGGAGGACCGTCCCCGCTCGTCGGAGGACGTCACGAAGGAAGACACGGCGTCGCTGCTGCCGTCGGCTCACGTAGTGACTTTGATTCTGTGTTCTCTGTCATGTGTGACCACGGGCGTCTGTGCTCAGTAGGTTTAGCGGACAGCTCGCCACGGAATAGAGATAGCGTTAGCTTCCCGGAACCAGTACGTGTCACGAGCTTTGCCGAGGGGCCGCGTCTGTGTGTTGGGGACAAACCTTCGACTCTTGGCCTGTCACTCAGCATCAGCCTCCGCTTCCTGCTTCCACAGTTCAGCCAGCGGCGAGCCATCGGGCCGTCCCGGGCACTTCCTGGGCGCACACACAGCCTTCCACACGCGCTACACCTGCGCGTGGCCCCCGAGGTCCCTGGGACTATGGCAGCGTTTTTCCAAGTCCCCTTTCTGGACATCTCTCTCTCTCTCTCTCTCTCTCCAGCTTTACTTTCTAGGTGTTTTCGTCATCTTCTTGTTCGCCCTGATTATTATCAGCGCCCAGCCTGCCACGACGGTAGATAATCGTCATTTTCCAGGGAACTGGGATGAACAGTCCGAGCGATGACAGTTCTCTGGAAACGGGGCTTCGGAGCAGCTCCACGTCCGAGTCGCCACCGGCAGTGGCCGCCGGGCGGCGAGTTCTCACTGAGGTCGTGGGACTGTTGGCTCCCAGAGTTGCTTCGGAGTAAAAAATGCAACAGATCGGCCATTTTTCGTGGACAGTTGCTTCCTGGAGCATTGCGAGTCTTTGATGAATTTCTAGGGTCTGAAAGAAGTTGACGTTGAGGACATTTCTAGAGGCCCTCGCGCCGACGTCTCCCCGACATCACCTCGCGGTATTTATGTATATGCAGTTCACGTCGTCATCGGCTCTTACGAAAGAGTGACACACACAAGATTCGCGTTGTGTCCCCTCGGGCCCAGGCACAGTAATAAATAGTGTCTTTCTGTCTTCGCAGTGTTCAAAGGAGTCTGAAATGCCACAGGATAATGGATCCAAATGTCTCTGTGAGACACAGCTGCCAGTGAGTGACCCCGGCCGGGGAGGGGCTGTAGGTTCCCGCGTCACTAACAAAGCAAACCATCAGGATGTATTTCCAAGCCTGATTGAGAGAAGGAGCAAGGAGCTAACTCTGCCTCTTCTCACGGGAATGGCACGTACCCACTCTGAATGATTACGAAAGCGAAATAGCAACAGAGAGAGCTTTTTTGTGTGTGTGTGTGTGTTTTGTTTTTGTTTTTTTTTGTACTTTTTTGCAAAAAGCAAAGCACAAACTCCTCTGCACCACAGTTATGATTTTGGGCAACTGTACACGTGCACGTATGCTAGCCAGGAGGGGAGAGAGAAAAAACGAACACCATTTATCAGGGTGGAGAGAATCGTGGGCGTTTTGAAATTCGATGTTTCCATCTTATTGTGATGCTCTGAGTGTGATACAATGAACGTTGAAAAAACTAGGTCAACACGTCGAAAGGGAAAAAGGATTTAGCCTTAGCCTTTAGTGCTGGCCATGGCACCGGTTGGCGGCGTCGGTGACGGGGGCCGTAAGAGCCCTGGGTGATGATTCCCTTTGTCATGTGACGTGGGGACAGATCTCTGCCTCGTCAGCAGTGGGGGAGGGCCCCGGGGACATGGGACGGGATGGAATGCAGCTCCCCGCCAAGCCTCTTGGAGCCGGAAGGAGGAGGAAAGCCTTCTGCCCTCCCTCCTGGTAGAGAAGACGTTTTCCCAGTAAATAACTGTGAAGTCTCAAATGAAATACAAGCCTCGTGAATTATTTGGCCATTTTGGGATCCAGGAATCTTTCTGCGTCTGGACAGGGTCACGGAGGCTCGTGACGGATGCCCGCGCCTCCCCCGGGAGGCACTCCCTCCCTGACGGTGATGAAGTGACCCCTCCGCCCAGCTCCTCCTCTCCCGCCCCTGAGTTCGAGGCTCTTAGCTTGGCTCGTTAGCACGGCAGCTCTCATCCCGAATTTGCTTTCTGTTCTTCTTTTTCTGTTTTTTGTTTTGTTTTGTTTTGTTTTTGGTTTGTTTTTTTAATTTCTTTCTTTTAGGGACGGATGAACGAAGGGGAATCGTGCTTTGGGAATCACTCGCCACAGCAGTTTTCACAAAGCAGGATCCATGCAGGACGGTCGGCTGCCTGGCCTTGCCCGGGGCTGGGCTTCCCAGCCCATAGAACTTCCGTGGCTGAAACCGGCAAGTCCCGGGACAGCCCTGGCGTGGCTTGGCCACCCTAACTCCACGCGTCTCTAGTTTTGAAGGGTGCTAATAAGTATTAAGTGAAAATGGTTCCATGGTCACATAGGCTGGCAAAATAGTGGATTGAACAAAATCGGAGCTATTTACAGGACTTTTCAGAGGCTTTATTGGCTAACGTGGTACATGCTCATTCATACGTACGAGGCAAGGCGCTAACAGGTGTATGCCCACGTGAATTCAAGGCAAGGCGCCTCTATGCAGGAGGGTACACCATATTTTTTTGTTTTTAATTAGAGGAAATATGGGTTTGAGGGCTGGGGGAGGAGTCGAGGCCCTACTCCCCTCTTCCCAGGGAGGCCAGTGGCCAGGGCGTCCTCTTGAGGTGCCGCTGGGGGTGGGGACAGAGGAGGCCCCGTGGTGAGGGGCCGGCCGTGGGCCACCGCACCCTGTCTCGAGCCGGGTGTGCCACAGGCTGTGTCTGAGTCCCAACCCCCACCCGGGCCCATCAGATGGGGAAAGGGTGATCCAGGCGACAGGGGGTGGGTACCCCGTCTCCCGCTCACGCCACCCCTGGGCAGTCTCCAGGTGCTCATCACTCCCCGCCAGTGTGGGGACACCCCTACGGAGCAGGCCCACGTGCAGCTCCGCAGACACCCTCACTGTGGGGGCCGTGTCAGATCTGGGGTCCCCTGGCCCGCCCTTGTCTGCCCCGTCTGTGGGAGGCAGTGTAACCCTTTCTCCCCAGCGAGGCAACCCCCACAGCGTGTTCCCACAGCACCTGGTGCACAGGTGCGGCCCGGCCCGGCTGGGCGCAGGGCCTTCTGGGACAGGGCGCTCAGCCCTGCAAGCTTTGGGCACCCCGACCTCTCATGCCCCTCCCTCCCTGACCAGTGACCAGGGGTCCCGGAAGCCCTCCGGCTGGGACATGCACGTCCCCTTCCCAATTTCAGAGGCAGGGACTCAGGGCTCGCTGGACACTGAGGGTCAGCTGACCGCCACGTGCAAGGCCCCTGACCCGGTGAGGGCCACATTCCAGGGATTTGGGCGTCCGGGCCTGGCAGTGGGGACGGGGGGCGGTGGGCTCTGGAGGAGCCAGGGGTCACGGCCAGGGGTGGGCTCCTCCCCCCGGCCCTGGCTTGGGCAGCCGCCCGGCGGTAGCACAGAGGTAGGCTCATGCGGGGACCCGACCACGCCCCGCTGAGTGACCGGAGACCCCAGGGCTCCTGGAGGAGGCGGCTGGAGCCCGAGGTCCCCGTGAGACGGGGCTGCTGCGGATGGCCCTCCAGTGGCCCTACAGGAGGGGCGTGGGGACAGGTGGCTGTGGACCGGGCGCAGCAGCTCACTCGCCTGCAGGGCCTGACGGCGTCAGCGCGTGGCCCACGAGTGACTGGAACGCGGAGCTGTGCGGTGACGGCCCCGTCACCGAGGGCACTCGGGCCTGGGGCTCTGTGGCTGGGCACCCGATGGGCCTCGTGGGGCCCGTGTGGATGGCATCCTGGGGCTGCTGCTGGAGACTAGAACTTCTGATAAAGGGGTGAACGTCTGTATCTCTGGGGCCTCGCCGGGTGGCAGGGGGTGCAGGAGCATGAACACCCTGGCCTTGAGTGGGGTCTCCGCCTGAGGGGTGTGGCTCAGCCGGGGAAGGGCAGGGCGTGCAGCTTTTGTTTCTGGGGGGCCCTGAGACACACAAGGGCTCTGAGGGCCTCGGGGCTCCCAGGCGCTGAGCACCAGGGTGGAAAGCGCAGGCGTGTGGGGACAGACAGAGGGACAGCTTCAACAGTGAGGACGGGAGAGCCCCTCCCCCACCCAAACCCGGGGTCTCGGCCCCGGCACGGAAGAACAACTCAGCCTCTATTGGTAGCTAGAGGGTGTGGGGGCAGCCACACCCCTTCCCACATGCCAGGGCCTGGGGAGCAGGGGAGCGCCTGGGTCAGCCACCGGGGGGCCCGGATGGGTTCCCGGGGCCTGCCCCTTGAGCTGAGCAAGACCCGCTGCAGTGGCAGGTGGCAGCCACCAGGTGGCGCAGGCGAGTCCAGCCTGGCGGCTGTGGCCTTGGCCGTGTCCCACGGGTGTCCCACGGGTGGGCAGAGGACCCGAGAGCCCTGGGCTCAGCCCCATCTCTGCGGGCAGGTGACTTGCAGGAAGGAGGGGGGACAGGCACAAGCAGCAACCTACAACGGGCCTATGGACAGGCGCAGGGGCGGGGGCGGGGTCCCCTGACCTCAGTGAGAACCAGCCGGGGCCCCAGCCTGTGGGGCCGCGGGGGGCGGGGGGCGGGGTGGGGCCCCGCGTCAGCAGCGCCCCTGCAGCCGGCCCCGCCCCCAGCGCCAGACCCGGATGGACGCTGACCATGGCCTGACCTGGCCCTGCGGGGTGGGTCCCCAACCCGTGTGCCGTCCGGGGACACCTGTTCCCTCCCCCGCCCGCTCCCCCGAGCGCGGTGCGGGCGAGGCGCGTGGGCGGGAATGCGTTCCACTTCTGCTCGCGCATGGGAGGTGCCCGGACCCCAGGCGGGGCTCAGGAGATTCAGGGGCCGACTGCGCGGGTGGGAGGCCATGGCCCGCACCTCTCTCTGGGTGCAGGCGTGGCGGCGAGACAATGACTTAGCACCGATGACAATGACTCCGTGTGAGGCCGGCGGTGGTCAGAGCTGGGCACCTCGTTCTGAGCCTTTTAGTGACATCTCGTGGGACGCGTGCGGCCACCCAGGAGGGAGGTGCTGTGTGGTCCCCCTGTCACAGGTGAGGAAGCAGGGACCGGAAGGCCACCAGGGCACAGGTGACGGGCCGCAGGGACCCCGCTGACTCCGCCCAGTGAGCACCCCAAAAACCCTTCCCTGGAGCACTGGGACCTCTCAAAGTGGGGGTGGGGGACGGTGACCCATCTGGCTCAGAAGAGTTTGTCCCCGTCCCTGTCTCTCTCCTGGTGATATGTCACATGGGGGGGTCTTAGCCCCGCCCCAGACGCCCTCCCTGGAGTCCGAGGTGGGGACCCCTTTCAGAGAGCCCGTTTCTCCCAGCCTCGTGCAGACGCAGGAAGGGCTCAGCTGGTCTGCTTCCCTTTGACAATGACCTCTAACCTTTGTTGGCTCTTTACGCCCCTTACCCGGTACTGACCAGCAGCCCGTGGCCTCGGGGCCCGCTGGCTCCTGGGAACAATCCAGGGCTTTTTGTGAGGGACTTAACCGTGGGCTTCTTAGCTTGTGAAGGGCAGGGCAAGGCCATGTCACAGGAGGGCCGTGCTTCCTGGGTGTGACATCGGACGTGGCTGCGAACCCTGACAGGAGCTAACGCTCCCCAGCCCACCGCCCTGCTGCACAGGTGTGGTGAGGACGCAGGGTGCCCGTCACCCTCTGCTCTCCAGTGGCCCGGACACTTCGTGCGGTGAGTGGCTTGCTCACCTCTCAGACGTCAGCAAATACTGCAGGTGGGCACGACGAACACCGGACAAACCCCATCCTGCGGGAGAGGCAGCCAGCAACCCGCCCGTGACGGTGACGGTGACGGGGAGCACCTAGAGGGGGGTGTGGGCCTGCAGAAGGCCGGGTGGGGACGCAGCATGGCCCAGCAGGTGGCCGGGGGTACAGGCCACCCTGCAAGGACCCGTGTGCTGAGGCGGAGGGCAGGGCAGGGGTGACAGCGAGCAGGTGGGTGCTGCGGGCCGTGGGGTCAGATGGAGGCGGGGTGGCCGGGCCGGCTGGGGTCTTGCGAGGGTGGGCTACGGGGCTGCAAGCAGAGAGGTGGGAGGGACACGCTGCAGGAGAAGGACACCCGGGTCCCCGGTCCCCACAGCGTCTGGGACTGCGGCACGGAGGTGGCAGGGCTGGTGTCCGAGGCTCGTCCCCCGCGCAGGGTAACTGCCCTCCAAAGCCACTCTCGGTGGGAGGGGGGCCAGTCCCACGCCTTTCGGGGGAAGCGGGGAAGGAGGCCGTGAGGAGGCAGTGTTCGTGATCTTTCTCAGAGGCCCGGGCTTCTGATCGCGGCCGAGCTTTGGCAGGTCGGGGACCCCGTCCGTGGTCCTGGCCGCCGGGAGGGCTCGGCCCTGCGGAGAATGTCTGGCACACAGGCTGCGTGGGGACGCTGCCGAGCCACCTCCTGGTGGCAGGAAAGGACACACGAGGAGGGACAGGGAGGCGGAGGCTGCAGGTTGCGAAGTGGCCGCAGGAAGGAACACTTCTGAGCGTAGCCGTGGGTGTGAGGGTTCCGTCGGGCCCGCGCGCTTGTGTAACACACCCACGTGGCTGTGTGCACGGCACTCACGTCACTGTCCTCTAGGCAGCCTGCCTGCACAAGGGGGACAGGCGGGAGCCGTCCTCCTCCGTCCAGCCGTTGCGGAACGTGGACAAGCCGTGTCCCCTGCTTTTCACACGGAGGGGAGGGGCAGTTCAATGAATTAAATGATAAAGAAGCATCTTCCCTTCACAACGCCCAGTGCCGAGTGTGTGACACGACCCGCAGGCTGGTTTGCTAAAGCAGTAAACGTGCGAACGGGCGGAGTTTCTGCCCTCGACCTCACCGGGATCTGAACCCCAGCTTTCCCCCTGCACCCCCGCACGGACACCCCGGGCCACAGCCTGCTGAGAACCTTGGTCTTCTCATCTGTAAAATGGAGCTAAAACAATGCCGGCTTCTCGGGACCGTTTTGGAGAAGAAACGAGATAACGCGTGTGGAAGTCCTCGCGGATTGTCTGGTGGGCACCAGCCACGTCTGGATGGGCGGGCGGGCGGGGGCAGAGCTGGGGGGGGCTGGCGGGGGCCGAGGGTTGGTGGGTGGGTTGTCACATGGTGGAGGTGACAGGACAGACGCGTAAAAGTCACATCTCAGAAGATGCAGAGACGGCATTTGGCAAAATCTAGTGTCTGTGATTAAAAAATAATAATAATAAGACTCCCAGCAAACTAGAAATAGCAAAGAGCTTCTCAACAGGTTACAGCCACCGAGATGTAACTGTGGCTGAGCTAATTTGCTGTCTGCAGCGAGGGCTGGGGCAGGAGCATTGCTCTCACGCTGCCCGTCGACGCCGGGCTGGAGGCTCCAGCCAGAGCAACGCGGGACGAAGAGAAACGAAACTCACACAGATTCAGAAAGAGGGAGAAAAACCTCTCTGAACGCACAGAGGACGAGATCATCCCCGTCGCGAATCCTCAAGGAGCCCCCGGGACTGGTGAGCGTGACCCGCAGGGTTGAGGACGGCCAGACGGTGCTCGAAAACCGGCTGCATCTCTGTACACCCACGAGACGCAAATGGAAATTAAAATTAAAAATGTGTAGTATTTACAATAACATAAAAATATGAAACGCTGAGAAACAAGTTGAACAAGAATGTGCAGGACTGGCGTACCGGAAAGCAAAATATTCAGCCACCGGAGAATGCGTGCTGGGATGGTGTACCATGTTCATGGATCGGGGGCCTCGACACCGTGGCGATGCCGGTTCTCCTCACACTGGTCTGTGATGGGAAGGGATCTCGACACAAATTCGAGCGGCTTTTGATATGGGGGGGAGGGTTGGAAATCATAAGGTTGATTTTATATTTATATTAAAAGTACGAGGGGCCTACAATAGGCAGAACAACTTTTGAAACAAAACTGCAAAGAACAGAGTTGAAGGACTTACATGTCCCGATTTCAGCAGACTGTGACGCGGGCCCAAGGACAGCCACTCAGATACGCAGGACAGGGAACCCCGAAAAAGACCCGAGCAGCTGCGGCCCCCTGGTTTCTGCAGAGGTGTCAGGGAGATGCGTGGAGAGACGGGGCAGCCTTTAGCGATGGTGATGGTGCCGGAGGGACTGGTTACCTGTGCGCAGCGATAAGCCCCGCCCTCGGCCCCGCCCTCGGCCCCGCCCACAGCCGTGTCCAGGGCATCCGGCTGGCTCTCAGGTTCTCCCCAACCCCAACCCCTCCCCTATGAGCGTCGGGAAAGGCCCTGCACCCAGTGCACCCTGGGCCTCACCTCGTGGCCCAGGGGAGAAAGCCGAGGGTTGTGGGGTTCGCAACATGGGGAGCTGACCCAGCAGGAACTGATTCGGTCTCCAGCTTCCTGGGAGCTGGAGAGCTCAGGGTCGGGCAGGGGGACTTTCCAGTGGGTCATTCTGCTTCCCGGGACCCCTGCTCCAGAGATGACCCCACGGGGGGCGCGTTAAGCAGAGAGGCTGGGCACCTGCTTAACTCGGGGCCTCAGGGCCCAGGACGGGGCACAGCGGCCGAAGTGCCCCAGGGGAGGGTCTGTTCGTTGTTGGGTGGGGGGCACGGGGCCGCCGGGGTGGGGGCACGGGGCCGCCCTGAAGCTTTGGCCTCGAGGACTGCCCAGGAGGACGGCTGCTGGTGTCTGCGGCCGGGGGCCATGTAACTGGCCCTTTCTTGCAGAACCCCCAGACGGTGCACCCCGATAGCGCCAGTAAAGAGAGCCTCAGAGCCCGGGCGGGCCAGCGCCCCCACCCCCACGAACCCTCGCAGGGCCTAACCCCCTCCGCCCAGGGCCAGGTCACGGGGAGCGTGGGGCGCAGGGCGGGCACCCGCACGTTCCCTCTGGCAGATGTCCATCCGAGCGGGGCGGGAGATGGGCGGAGAGAACATTCTGGAAAGAGCGCATCGCCGCCTCCCTCAGGGGGACTTAGGGCCGGTTCTGAATTTCGATTTTATGTCTTTACGAAGGGACTTTTTTATTGCGTTCTTTGAACCCCACACTCGGCTGGATCAAAACAAAGCTTGTACTGAACAGGAATGTCGTTCACGACAGGAAGAGGCGCAGGGAGGTGGCTGCCAGGATTTCGGCCGCGGGGCTGACCCGGGAGGAGAGGGAGACGGTGAGTCAGGCCGGGGGGCGGGGAGCCGGGCAGGGCGGGGGCCGCACCCCGGGCCCGAACTGTGGAGGCGGCTGCGGGCGGGCCACATCCGCCCAGGACCCCTCAGACACCCCAGCGCCCGCTGCGGTGGGCCGCCAAGACCACCATGACGATCGCCCGTCTCAAGGACAAGGACAGACGACACGTCCACTTCCTCACGTGCGCCCACGAGCCACGTGGAAGGGAGAGGAACAGCTTCGCTGCACACCTGGCCTCAGGCCCCTGTGGGGGGCGGCGGGGGGCCATCCGAGGGTGTGACCGGAGAGGGTTCAGGCCGCCCAGGATGTTACCACCGAGTGGCTGACGCCGAGGAGTCTGGAAGGTTCCCCGGGGGACCCTGGCCTGCAGGTGTCCAGCCCCTGCCTCAGGCCTGGAGGTCTTTCCAGCTCCTGCCGCCTGGCAGAGGCCGGGCCTGGGGCACTGGCCCTTCCTGGGTGTGGCCTGAGCTCCGGGGACCCAGAGGGAGCTGAGCCCGCAGACCCTCAGTGGACAGCGAGGGCCACACCCCGAATGCTCGTGAGCTCGAAGGGGGCGGTTCTCGGGGCCTGACATGTCTCCTTGGTCCGATAAAGAGAAGATGACCAAGCCGAGTCGGCCATCTATGACCCCGAGGACACGCCCTGGGTGTCGGAGGAGCACCCGTGGATGGCACTCGCAGCGACCATGCGTGTGAAGACGAGAAAAGCCAGAACAGCCACCCACGCCAAGGGCTCGTCCAAGCAAAACAAACCAGAGGCCCTTGGGAATTAACTGTGGTGGGCGGGGTTCCTCGGGGTTCCTCGGGGTTCCTCGCGGTTCCTCGGGGTTCCTCGGGGCTCCTCGGGGTTCCTCGGGGTTCCTCGGGGCTCCTCGGGGTTCCTCGGGGTTCCTCGGGGTTCCTTGGCCGTGGCTGTGCGGGCGATTTCAGCGCCATCATTCGTCACCATGGGTCCATCCCGTGTACGGCGGGGCGGGCAGCTGCCCCGGCCTCTCCTACCGGCAACCGGCTCCCCCTCCACCAACGTGACAACCGGAGGTGTCTCCAGATAGGCCCAGGCGTCCCCAGGGGAGAAATGGCCCTGGCCGAGAACCCAGAGCCACAGACCGCGCGTCGGAGGCACCGCCTGACCGGCCGAGCAACCAACCGGTCCCTTCCGCGGCGTGTGGTTTGCGAACACCCTCTGGGCCGGGGCCCAGCGGGGCCGCACACACGCCCGCCCCCGGACGTGGCCCCAGGGCTGCCCGGGCCCCTGGCCTGCAGCCGGCCACAGCCAGCCGGGAGAACCGTTTTATTGAGACGAAGGGTCTGGAGGGAGCTCAGAGGAATTGCAGGGGTCGGGAAAACAATGGAAAAAACCCCCCAGAACGGAGCGCGGAGAGGGAGGTGCCAGACTGTGGGGTGAGGCGGGCCTGGGGCGCGGGGGGCGTCGTGAACCGGTCTAAATAAAAGGGAGAAGCTGTGTGGGGGGCAGGAGGGGCCGGGACCCCGGTCCCTGGACCCCGGACCCCGGTGCCCAGCGGGCGTCTGGCCAGTGGCGGCTCTGTGCCTCGAGCGGGCGACACGCCGATCGACGACCCTCTCCAGGCGGCAGTGGCGGCTCCAGCAGCCCCCAGAGCGCTCGTCACGGGGCGAGGCGGACAGTCACTCGTGCTGGCAGGGACCCGGCGGCCCGAGCGGCCACGTCCTCCCGCGGGGGACTCGCCCGGCCGCGGGGCTGCGGCTGAGGTCGGGGGGACGGAGCCGCGCTGATGACTGGCTGTGTGTGCGTGTGCGTGAGTGTGATGCTCGCGCACGGGCCCGGGTGTGTGTCCCCGAGAGGCGCTGGCAGGGGCGTCTGGCAGACGCGCTTCCCAGCCCAGGTCAGGCTGCGAGAGACGGACGGCCCGCTGGACGCTTCAGGGTTCCCAGGAAAACAGTGGAAGCTCAAGCCGGGCGGAGGGGGGCGCAGGGCTCCCGGTTCGGCCACCGCCGCGGCGGGCGAGCTCCCCGTCCGGCTGGACCGGCCCTGCGAGGCCGCGTTGGCTGACTGGACGGACACTCGCTGGAGCGCTCAGGGGGGTATAGGAGCCGCCGGCTCCCGCCAGGCGGGGGGAGCGCGGCCGGGGCAGGGAGCACGTGCCCCCGACAGGGGTGGGGTGCGTGGGGTGCATGGACACCCCAGCGTCTGTCTTCTCCCGACGTGGCTGCGGGCCCTGCCGGGACTGGACGTGGTGGCCGCAGGGCAGACAGCCTCTGGGCCGGGCCGGGCCGCCCAGGACCCGCATGCAGCCGGGGCTCCTCCGGGAGCCGGGATGGGGGGGCCCTTTCGGAGCTGGGCGGCGGCCCGTCGCCCGTGTCGGAAAGCAGGACGCCGGGCGTCCAGCGACACTCCGCACGGGCAGCTTGCCGGCCGCACGGGCACATGGCCCACCCGCGCCTCAGACAGCGTGTCGCGCGGGCGCGAGCCGGCTGTCCTTGCCGTGACCCACGCGGGCCCCGAGTGCCGATGCGAACCAGGCCGCTGCGCACACGGGGTGGCGGCGCCCTCCGGAAAGGGATGCGGCGTGTCCGTGCGTGTCTGTGCGTGTGTCTGCGTGTCTGTGTGTGTCTCTGCGTGTGTCTGTGTGTGTGTGTGAGTTCATGTCTGTGTGTGTCCGTGTGTGTCTTGTCTCCGCATGCGTCTGTGCGTGTCCGTGTGTGTGTGCATGTGTGAGTCCGTGTCTGTGTGTCTGTGTGTGTCTGTGCATGTCTGTGTGTGTGTCTGCATGTCTCCGCATGTGTGTCTCTGTGTGTGTCCGCGTGTCCACGTGTGTGTGTCTCTGCATGTGTCTGTGTGTGTCCATGTGTGTCCGGATGTCCGTGTGTCTGTGTCTATGTGTGTCTGTGTGTTCCATCTACAGCTGGTGGCCCCCGGTGGGGCGGCCCGCCGCCGGCGTGTGCTGGGGAAGCCGCCCTCCATGCACGGAGGCCGTGGGTGGCCGGTGCTCCCTGCAGTGGCCGAGCCTTTCCTCCTGGTGGCAGTACCGGGCAGCGAGCTCGGCCAAAGGCCTTGCCACACACACGAGCTGGCCGGTCCCACCCTTTACCACGTCGGTCCTGTACGGTGAGCACCGGGCGGGCGAGGGCCGGAGGGTCGTCAGGGAACGTGGTGGACCCGGCCTGACCCACCGGGAGCGGGCCCACGAGGCAGAGGAGCAGGTTCAGGCTCCGCCTCCTCGTCATCATGGCCCCCAGAGGACCGTGAGGAAGCAGCACGGCTGTGCCGTCGAGCAGCGCAGCCGTGACGTCGAGCAGCGCAGCCGTGACGTCGAGCAGCGCAGCCGTGCCGTCGAGCAGCGCAGCTGTGCCGTCGACCAGTGCAGCTGTGACATCAAGCAGCGCAGCTGTGCCGTCGAGCAGCTGTGCCATCGACCAGCACTGCCCTGGCCCCTGCTGTGGCCCCTGCAGGCTCTGATGCCCAAACTTTCAACACAGAAGCAAAAAGCTTGGAAGATATTTAAATTGCGAGGTTCTGCATCGCTCCCATGGGAAGGGGATCCTGCAGGTCAGTGGCCCGCGGAAGGTCACAGCCCCTTAAAGGCACAGGGACTCGAGCTTGCCCAGGTCGGCCCCCTCTTTCCGCAAAGCCACGACACCTGGAGGGGGCTGCTTCCCCGTGGGGGGCGGGGCTCTTCATGCGATTGTATCTTGATGTGTGGTGTTCGTTTATCTTTAATTAAACTTTGTATTTTGAGAGAATCATGGGTCCAAGTGCAGTTTAAGGAACAGTCACACGCAACACAAAAAGAATCTCAAAAGCACGCCGAGCGAAAGACGCCAGACGCGATAGCGTGATCCCATCCACCGAGCGGGACGGCAACCCCGTCTCCACACCGTCAAGGCGACAACCCCCTTGTTCTGGGGGCAACAGAAGAACGAGGAATTTTCAAAGTCTGTTTTGTGACCGGATGTGTTTACACAAATGTAAACACTTGCGAAAACTCATCAAGCTGGACAAAATGCAAGATTGGTGCATTTCACTGTGTATAAGTTATACTTCAGAAATAAATCACTAAATGTGAAGGAAGGAAGGAAGGAGGGAGGGAGGGAGGGAGGGAGGGAGGAGAGAGAGAGAGAGAGAGAGAAAAGAAAGAGAGAAAGAAAGAGAAAAAAGAAAGAAAGAAAAGAAAAAGAAAGAAAAAAAGAGAAAGAAAGAAAGAAAGAAAGAAAGAAAGAAAGAAAGAAAGAAAGAAAGAAAGAAAGAAAGAAAGAAAGAAAGAAAGAAAGAAAGAAAGAAAGAAAGAGGGAGGGAGGGAAGGAAGAAGGAAGGAAGAAGGAAGGAAGAAGGAAGGAAGGAAGATGAAAGGAAGAAAGGAAGGAAGGGAGGAAGGAGGAGGAAGGAAGGAAGGAAGATGCAGAGTGACTGACGCAGCCCAACCCACCTCCCGTCCCCAGGCTCCGCAGAACCCAGCACAGTCCCCGTCCCATCCCCACGTGCGGGCAGCATGTGGTCTCCTTCTGACCACGCCCACGGACGTCCCTCCTCCTCTCACCGTTTATTTCGTTCCCCATTTCTAGGGGTTTGTCATTTCCAGAATGTTCCGCAATAGAATCCTGCAGCGTGTGACCTTTGGGAGCTGGCGTTTCCACTCGCGTGATTCTTCGGAGCGGCATCCGGGCGCTGCGCGTGTGGACAGCTCGCTCCCTTGCAGCACCGAGCGGTGTCCCGCGGGGAGGCTGTGCCCAGCTTGTCGCTTCGCCCTTGGAAGGAGCCGGGGCTGTGTCCGGGGTGGGGCTGTGACAGACAACGGTGCCGTACACAGTCGTGTGCAGGTGTCGTGTGAGCCTGAAGCTTCGTGTCCTGGGACGGAGGCCAGGGGCGGAATTGCTGGGTCGATGGTGGGTGCGTGTTTAAGAAGCCTCCGGACTCTTTTCTCTAGAGTGGCCACATCCCGGACCTCCCCCCGGCAGCACAAACATAATCCGATTTCTCCGTCCACACCCGCATTCCGTGCTGTCACTAATTCTTATTTCAGCCACTTGACCGGTGTGGAGTCACACCTCATTCTGGCTCTAATGTGCATGTCTATGGTGCTAAGCGATTTTCACGTGCTGATTTGTGACCCGTGCGTCCTCTCTGACGAAATGTCTTGTTGTCACGCGTTTCGCCCATTTTCCAGCTGAATCCCTCGATATTTTTACCGTCGCGTTCTCAGCGTTCTTTCTACGTCCTCAGCGCCAGTCCTTTGTCACATACGTGGCTTGCAAATATCTTCTCCCACGTGCATGTGCTGCGTGCACGTGTGTGCAAGTGCATTGTGTGAGCATGTGCGCACGTGTGTGCAAGTGTGTGCATGTGTATATGCATGTGTGCACATGTGCATGCACGTATGTGTGTGCACGTGTCCATGTGCATAGCGTGTGCATGTGCACATGCATGTATGCGCATGTGCATCGCGCACCTGTGTGCACTGTGTGCATGTGTGTGTGTGCGCGCGTGTGCAAGTGCATTGTGTGCGTTTGTGTGCACGTGTGTGCACGTGTGTGCAAGTGTGTGCGTGTGTATATGCATGTGTGCACATGTGCACGCACATATGTGTGTGCAGTGTGTGCATGTGCATTGTGTGTGCACGTGTGCACGTGTGTGAATGTGTATGTGTCTGCATGGGCGCTTGCATGTGTGCATGCATGTGTGTGTAAGTGTGGGCGTGTGTGCATGTGCGTGCATGTGCATTGTGTGTGCATGTGTGCACATGCATGTGTGTGCATGTGTATGTGTGTGCACGTGTGTTATGGGTGCTTGCGTGTGTGCATGTGTGTGTGTGTAAGTGTGCGCATGCGCATGTGAGACGGCATTCCGCCCCCGGCGGCACGTTTTTAAGCAGAAGCTCAGCACGGGAAGGCTCTGGGCCTGGTCCGCATCACTTTTGTCCTGAGCTGACTGTTTTGCTTCTGGCCGATTGGAGGGCGGTGCCTGGGCTGGACAGCACTCCTGAAGGGCTGGGGCGCTCCTTGAGAGCACCCCTCTTCTGGGTCATAATCCTGCAGTCAGCCAGACCCCCTCTCTCCTCTGCATCATCGGGTCTCCGTGGGGGACGGTCGTCTGCAGGTGACGTGCTCAGGGTGAGGGAGCGAGGCGCCCCTTCCCCCCACAGGTGGCAGGAGGAGGTAGCCGCCTGGGCCGCGGCCCTCCGTGTCCACGGACACTGTCACCCTCTGGTCAGGGAGACGATAAGCGGCGCCCCTGCTCGGTCGTCCGGCCGTCGCCATCACGCACCTCGCCGTCCTGTCTCGGCCGCCCTGGTCTGCTCTGTCCCCGCAGGTGGAGAGCCCGGCCGTGGGCTGTGACGGGAAGGGACCGGTCACTCTGCCCCACGGGCGCTTGCCGTTCGGGTCTGCTTTGTCTCTCGTTTTATTCTTGACAAAGCAAACACTCGGGCGGGGGCTGCCCCGCGAGGGAGCAACAGCGGGAGGTCGCCGCCTCCCAGCCGAGACCGAGCTGTGGGCAGGGCAGTTCCTGGGGGGCCGTGGGGGAGGTGTCCCAGCCCCCCCACACACACACACCCCGGATGTACAGACGGCGTCCTCTCCCCGCGTCCCACGTGATCGTCCCTCTGTGCCTGTCCGTGCCTGACCCCCTGTGTCGTGAGGTCACCTGTCGTACTGGAACAGCACATGCATGGACATGTGCACACACATACGCACATGCACACACATACATACACGCACATGTGTGCACGCACACATGCACTACACACGTGCACACATGCACACACAATGCACATGCACACACGTGCGCACATACACACACTTACACACATGCATGTGCACACGCACGCACCCATGCACCCATGCACCCACATACATGTACAAGTGCGCACGCACACACATGCACACACTCGCACACACATGCACCCCGGCTTTCCTGGGCCTGGCCTTGTAAACACTGTCCACCACATTAGAGACGGCACCTTCGAGAGAGTTCTATGACTCCGAGTGGCACAGAGAGCCTCACGCTCTTTCTCGCCCCCCGCTTGGCAGCCTGGCCTGACTTTCTGGGCGTGGCGTGGCGGAGAGAACAGACGGAGGCCGGTGCGACGTCTTTATTGTCCCCCGGGGAGCAGGGGCCCGAACACAGAGCCACCCGTGTCACTGAGTTCGTTAAAAACATCTCCATAAATAAAACACACACACGACACGCACACCGGGCAGAACGGAGGAGAGCGCGCCAGCGGAGCGAACCCGGGGTGTGGGGGTGCCGAGGGGGAGCGGGGCCAGGGGAGCGGGCGGGGCTCAGCCCTGCGGGTCGGGGCGCGGGGGCCTGAGGGTCCAGTTTGAACAGAACGGTCCAGAAATGCATTTCCGTTTTATTAAAAAATAGGCATTATAAAAGGCACTTGGAGAGACATACAAACCCCAAATCCTGCATCTAGAGAATTCCAGACAGAACGCCCCTCCCCCACCAGACCCGGCAGGATCCGAGGGCGGGGGACGCGAGGCCAGCGAGAGGCGCGTGAGGGCCCCCCGCCCCCCGTGGGGGCCGCCCGGGGCCCGCGTCCCCATCGGCCCGGCCGCTGTCCCTGTCCCCTCGTCTGAGAGTCTGCCGCCGAGGAGGGCGGGGCTTCCTTGAGGTCGTTCAGGTTTCAGAAGTTGGATCCGACGCGTCCCAATTCCGTGAGCTCCTGGGGCCGAGGGCGTCTGCAAGACAAGCGGGGGAGCGTGAGACACCTGGGGGCGCTCACGGTGCCCCCCCACGCCCCGCGGAAACGGGGCCGCTGACCTCTAGCCGGGGTCACTGGGGCCTGGCCCAGCGCCCAGGCCCCCCCCAGCTCCCAGGCCCCCCGCCTCCCGCACCCACCGAAGGCTTCGGCCGCAGGGCTGTGCAGGCCCCGGGCCTGAAGGTGCGACTGGGGGTGCAGGCAGTACGGGGTGCGGGGGGCAGGGGGGTAACGAGATGAGCGCAGCTCCCAGCCGCTACGGGGGCTGCAGGGGACGGCAGCCAGCCCTCAGCCCCGCCAGCTCGCCACCAGCTCACCACCAGTCCTTCCCAGGGGACTGAGCTTTGCCAGGGCCCTGCCAGCCCGGCCTGCGAAGCCCCTGCGCCCCGCTTTCCTGGGGGCTGCCAGCCACGCCCCGGGGCCCGATCAGGAGCACTCGCTCCCACAGTGGCTGATCAAGCACGAGAAACCACGGGGCCGTGACACCTCGAAGAAGACAGCCCTTCGTCCAGAATCCCCGGGGAGCCCGCTCCGTGCTGGGGCACGCGGGCACGAGGGGCGCCCTCACCCCAGAGGAGCCCAGTGGGGGCGGCTGCAGCCTGGGTGCCCAGACGGAGGGCCCAGGTCTGCCACGGCGGCCGGGGTGGGGGCTCGGAGTGGGGGCTCCGGGCGGGGGCTCGGGGTGGCTGTGCCAAGGAGGGGGCTGAGAGCTGGGCACGGGGCACAGCGAGGGGTCTGCGGCAGGGTGGGGCCGGGGGGTGGGGAGGGCACCCCCACTCCGGGACTAGGACACGTAAAGGCACTGAAACGCAGAAGGGTTTTTGATACAGCGATGGGTGACATCCTCGGCGGGGTGAGTGTGTCAGTGTGACTGTCAGTGTGTGTGTGTATCGGTGAGTGTGTCAGCGCATGTGACGTCGGTGTGCGTGGACGGCCCGGTTCTGCCCAGCAGTGGCAGCGGGAGGCGTGTGCTCCCTCCCTGGACACCCCCGGCCCCTGCCCCCGGCCCCCTGAGCCCCTCACTGACGCCCACTCCCCGCGGGAGCCGAGAGCCTGCGCTGAGTCAAGTCAGAGATCTGGGGAGGCCAAGGCGCGTTTCCCTAAAACGTGCGCGTGTGAAACACACATGCACACACAGCCACATGTGTGCGCACACGTGCACACAGATCACGCACACACGTGCATGCATGCACACATGTGCGCACACAAACACACGTGTGCACACATTGTACACACGCTCACACACACGTGTGCACACTTCTTTTCTTCAAGTTCCCCACACGCAGAGCGTTGTCAGTGGCCCCGGGCAGTCCTGTGCGTGGCCGGCACCAACCTCACCCCAGACGCTGTCTCTGTGACAAACGCCTTGTCCAGGGACAGGAGGAAACAAAGCGTTTTCCTTTTGGAAGAGAGAAGGGAGCCCCCCTTCCAGGCTGGCTCTGTGGGCGGCCAGCCCCAGTCCAGCTGGGATAAAGGGGACAGTGAGTGGTGGGCTGTGAACTGGACGGTCCCCTAGCAGACAGGTGCACCGTCACCTGTCGGATGGAACAGGCGGCGCCAGTCGCGTGCAGGGTGCTGGGCGAAGTGAAGGCACACACGGGGTCTCCGTGGGGCGTCCTCACAGCCCAGGCCCCTCCCCTGCCTGCCAACCCCCCGCCACATCCCTGCACCTCTCCTGGCCGTGAGCCAGGCCTGGAAGCGGAGCGGGGGTGGGGTGAGATGGGAGGACAGAGAAATGACAGTGCAGACGGACACACCTGCGATGCCAGATGGGCACACCTGCGATGCCAGATGGACACACCTGCGATGCCAGATGGACACACCTGCGATGCCAGATGGACACACCCCCTCCCCGGACGGTCTGAGAATCTGCTTCTGAAACCGAGGACACGGGGGGGCGGCGGAGCCCCCATCCGCACCTCGGACTCGGCCGCCTGACACTGATTCTCGAAGGGGCCGTTTCAGGCGGGCGGTGGGCAGAGGAGGGCGGCACAGACTCCGTCTCGTCAGAGGCACCTGGGCCTGTGAGAGTCATTCCGGGTTCCTCTGGGTGGCTGTGCCCAGCCGCCTCGTCCCCCGCCCCGGCCCTTCACCCCCGTGCGGTGTCCCCACACTCTGCAAGGCTGTCTGTACGTGGCCCCGAACCAAACGGCGGCTGCGGCAGGCGGGACATCCTGGTCCGTCTTCGTGGGCCCCGTTCAGACACAGGCCCTGCCCCATCCGCCTCGGGCCAGTGAGAGGCAGCGGGGCCGGGCAGGGCCCGCGGTGCTGCTCAGGGCTCCGCGCAGCGGGTCAGAGCTGGTGAGGATCCGGGAGCTTTTGGGGAGCATGGTGCCTGCCCCCTCCCCTCGCAGAGTCCAGCTCTCCCCAGGGGCAGCTGTGGGGCGGGATCCCTCATGGCACCCACAAAGCTCCCGGGGCACCCGGCAGGTGGACAGGCTTCTGCTGACCCCTCGGGGAGCCACCCAAGGTGCTGCCCGCCCCACACGGCGCTGAGGCGACCTCACAGATGTTGGGAGTGGCGGCCACGGTGCGTGCAGGCGGTCGGCTGCTCTAATGCACGCACAGGCCACGTGTTCCTGCGCCCGGTGCCACCGACGCCAGCTGTGCTCTTCAGTCCCCCTCCACATCCACGGCATGCCCCACGCTTGGGGACACCAGCTGCGTGGGCCCCTGCGCCCTGGAGCCGAGGGCCGGGTGAGGGCTGGCGAGGGCGGGCGAGGACGGGCTGTCCCTCTCCCGGCCCTCGCTCCAGGCGGTGACGCCGGCTCCTGCCGTGCGTGAGAGAGAGGAGTCGGTGGGAAGGGCCCTGTGCTGGGGCCGCTGTGCCACGCTCCCCGGTGTCCACGCAGCTCCCCAGTGTCCTCACGGCTCCCCGGTGTCCGCGCGGCTCCCCGGCCTTGCTCCCGACGCCCCTCGGCGTTTACCCCGTCCCGCCGTCCCCCGAGGGGGGCCTGCCACGTCTTCTCCTCGCGTCACGGGATGCCGGGAGCGTGGAGCGAGCGTGAGCCAGCGTCCCGAGTAGCCATGTGACAGAGGCCGCGGCCTCCGCCCGGGACGTGGGCCCCGAGTCCACGGCTGCTTCGGCCAGAGCTACGACGTCTCCAGATGTCACCGAATGCCGCTTCCAAGTCCTCCATGCGTGGGGGAGGATGGGACGCAGTCCCCCGGCAGGGACCTGCTCCGGCTGGTGGTGCGGGAAGTGCCTTTGGCGACGGCGTCACTTCGGAGATGCGCAGACGGGGGCCCGGGGGTGGGGCGCCTCACCCCAAGTCACCAGTCCGGGCCGCGGTGCCCCCAGAGCCCCGGCCGGCTCGTCCCAGGCCGGAGATGCTGCTCTCACACCGGGGGCTTCGCTCCCACAGCACCTGTCACGTGGGTCCCCAGCCGGGGTCTCTGACTTAAGAAACGTCGTCACAGAGGTGACACATAAGCATCTGAAGCCAGCAGCAGTGGCAGCCCTATCGAAGTCAATGTGATCACCTGAACGGGGGTCTCAGGACGGGGTCACCTCTGCACCTGGCCAGTCACACGTGTGGGAAGGACGCCATCAGTCCCGGGGGCTCCGAGGTCCCCGGCAGGAGCCTGGCTCGCCCCAGGCGCTGCCCGGCCCGGCCCGGCACGCCCCTGCGTGAGCCCCCCGGGTCAGCGGCCGCTGGGGCTGCGGGGTCCGGGCGGCCAGGACCGCCCCGGGTTCAGCCCGGCGGGCTCAGGAGGCCAGGGACGCCCCGGGTTCAGCCCGGCGGGCTCAGGAGGCCAGGGACGCCCCGGGTTCAGCCCGGCGGGCTCAGGAGGCCAGGGACGCCCCGGGTTCGGGCCGCGGGCTCAGGAGGCGTCCTCCTACGTCGTCAGAGCAGCTCGCTCCCCGGGGACCCTCACAACTGAGTGATCCCCGCACAGCGCTCCGAGCAGAGGCCCTGCCGTCAGCACCTGCCTCCCGGGACACGACGAAGCTGTGAGCTGTGAACTCACACGCTCCCGTCACGGTGTTTTCCTCACGAATGGGAGTGTTTTCACGGATCGCTGCCCCGTGGTCCGGGGCCCGAGCAGGGAGGGAGCCGAGCGGCAGGGTGGGCGGCTTCTGCCCCGGGAGCCAGGCCGGGGAGGCCGAGGGCTTCGGGGCTGGCTGCTGCAGCCGTGAGGGGCGTGGCGCGGCGTCTCTGTGTGTCTCTGGGTGTCTCTGTGCGTTTCTGGGCGTCTCTGGGCAGCCCAGTGCCATGGCGGGGAGGGGTGACCTGCGTCCAGCCGCCACCTGGCCCAGTGGCCCCGGTTCACAGGAGGCCACACACCACAGGTGGGCAGCAGGGACGGCTGGAGATGGGCCGGGGCTCCCACACTCTTGGGGAGCACAGAGCCGGTGAGCGCATGGGTTTGGGGGACCCGGGCTGCTGCTGAGAGGGGGAGGGGAGCACAGAGGCTCCGTGTGTGGACGGAATGGGGAGCCGGGGGCTGGAACGCAAACCCTGACTTGCTGTGTGGTGCCTGAGCAGAACAGCATGTGTGTGTGTGTGTGCATGTGTGTATATGCACACACATGTGTGCGTGTGTGCCTGTAATCTGTGCATGCGCACATGTGGCTCGTGTGCAGGCGTGTGTGTACATGTGTGCATGTTGTGTGTGCATACATGTGCACGTGCACGTATGTACATGTGTGTGCATGTGTTACATGAGTGCACACGTGCATAGGCGTGCACTGTAATTGTGTGTGCTACATGTGTGTGCATACATGTGTGCTCACATGTTGTGTGTGTGGTCTGTGCGCACATGTATGTGTGTTGCATGCGTGTGCACGTGTGTGCATTGCAGCTGTGTGTGCTGCATGTGCACATACATGTGTGTGCGTCTGTGTGTGCATCTGGGCTGGCCTGGATGACCACATGACATGGCGTCCGAAGTGACCCTCCTGAGAGTGAAGGGGCCTGTCGATCAGGCTGGCAGCCGGGGACAAGCGTGGGCGTCTGCAGCCGGCCACCTTATGACCCCGCGTCCACCTCCGAGGCTCCGCCCCCCACCCACTCAGCCCAGCAGACCCCAGGGAGCCGGTCTCATCGGAAAGCCACAGGCCCACTCTCTCCTGGGTTCGGAGGGCGACCACGGCAGACCCCCGCCGGGGGTGGGGCGCGCAGGCTCAGCAGGACAGAGCGGGAAGGAGCTGTGCCCCCCCCTGGGGGGGCGGGCACTCTGAAAGGCGAGGCTGGGCCGTCCACAGGTGTCCCCGGCGGGCTCCGATAAACGGGCACAGCTGGGCTGTGCGGCCGACGTCCTGGGTCCCACCAGCGGCGAAGCGGTCACTGCTGCACTGCTGGCCTGGGGACAGGGCGGGGACAGCCTCCATCCTCCCGGCCCCCTGGCTGCTCCGAGGGTGCCGGCTGCACCCCAGCCGATCGGGGTTACGCTCTGAGTGGTTCCCCGCCCCTGAGACCTGCCCCCTGACCTGTGCGAGGCAGAGCAGCGGGCTGCCCCCCACCTCTCTGTGGCTCTACGCCCTTCCGGTTTCTTCCGCCCTCGACCTGCCCGTGACCTCCGACCCGGGCCCTGGGACCGGCCCAGCAGCCCCGTCCCGCCCCCCACGTCTCCGTGTCAGACGTGCGCTGGGTGCACCTGTGGTCTTCACCCTCCGGTCAGCGCTCACCCGGCTTCCCTGTCCCTGCCCCTTCCCGGGTGGGGGGAGGAGGAGGGGGCATCAGCACCGCCTCCCCGCCCTTCACCCCGCTGTGGAGGGAGGGGGGCTGCTCCTCACGCCCCTTTGCCACCAGGCGCGGGGCGGGGGGCAGCCCACCGAGCACGCTGCCCGCTGCTCTGGCCCCACTCCCCGGGAGCCGGTCAGAGCCCGCCGCCCGGCCGTGGCCCCCGGGGCCGTGCCACACGGCCTGCACCCCGGGCCTCGCAGGCCATCCGAGGAGAGGAGACCTCAGGGCCCCTCCTGAGCGCACAGGAGCCCAGACTGGGGCGACTGCTCGTGGGGCGCACCTGGCAGGCACCCCTTCCTGAGGGCTGGAAGTCAGGGCAAGGGATGACGCGGCTCGTGTGGCCACAGAGGCCAGGCCGGGCAGGCCCAGGGCGAGCGGGGCCAGCACGGGGGGACCCAGCGTCTCTGCAGAGCAGCCGAGACCCAAGACACCCCCGAACCCCGCCTTCTCAGCCCCGCGGAGCCTGGTGGGCACCAGACTCGCGGCTTTGGTCCCGCCCAGTCTCGGTCCGGCCTGGGTGCTGACTGCCGAGCCCAGGCTGGCCCCGGGAGCTGGGAGCTGGGAGCTGGGAGCCGCCACACACTGGCCCGGGGTCCTGGCACCCCGCTCCAGCCTCCCTCCCTGTGCTCGCAGCCAGGAGATCGAGCGCCACGGCTCTGAGTCACCCCCTCCCCGCCTGATGCGTGCAGGAGGCCCGTGCGGGGCCCAGCTCGGCCGCGAACCTCCCGCTCGCTCTCCGCGTGTCTCTGCAGCTGTGGTTCTGCGCCGAGAAGGGGCGCACGGCGCTGCTCAGGGCCGGGGAAGGGGCGGCCCCCAGGCTCTGCCCCCCCGGGACCCGGGGAAGGGGCGGCCCCGGGCTCTGCCCCCTGGGACCTCAGCCTGCTTCTTCTCGGTGATGGAAACTTACAAATATTCCAGTCATCTTTCTGAGAATTTGCTCATCTGGCAAGTGTGGCCCCAGAATGTGCCAGAAGCATGTATCGACCACAGCGCAGGGTGGGGAAGCAGACAGGCCTAGGGCGGGTTAGGGAAAGAAAGGGGAGACTCGGAGCCCGGGGCTCTGCCTGGGGACAGAGGTCAGAGGTCGGTGTCTGCCCCCAGGGGGGCTGCAGCCCAACCCAGAGGCCGGAGGGGGCTGCACACAGCCGGGCCCAGCTTCTGGAGATCGTGGCCCGTGGCGGGGGGTGGGGGGCACCCCCCCCAGCATCCCCAACCTCTCCTTCAGGCCCGAACACTTGCCCCTTCCTCCTGCAAGGCCAGGAGCCGGGACGGAGGGGCTCCAGCTCGTCTCCAGGGGCCTCTTGCCACCCCCGCCAGCTTGGATCCGTGGGACGGTTAGCGAGTTCACTGTACTGTCTCACCTGCGTCCACACGCTGAAGCGGCTTATGACGAAGAACCCACACCCCCGAGTACACAGGGAAGGGGAAGACATAAGGACCCACGAGGAGGCCGAAACCGGAGGGTGGGGGGACCACGGGGGGACCAGGACGAGCTCAGTCCTGTAGCGAGGAGGCGAGGGGAGGCGCGTGCCGACCTGCCTGGGACATCAGGTGGGAGGCTGACCCCACGGCCCGCCCTGCCCGATGCCCGCCCAGCCCGAGCCCCCCGCATGAGCCAGGCCAGCCCGCGGCGAGTGACGACAGGAAGTGTCCTTGTGCCTTCGGCTCCCCGGTGTTCACGGGTTCTGAGGGACAGTGACCTCAGCATCCATCCCTCTGTGTCCCTCTGTGTCCCACCCCTGCTGGGGCTGCACACGGTGGGCGGTGCCCGCGGACGGGCCCTCGACGGGCAAAGCGGACATGCCTGCTGGGAGTCACCGGAAGCCGGGTGCTCTGCGAGTCTGGAGGCGGATGGTTTCAGGGCGGCCGTGGTGCCCGCCTTGGGGACAGGGGGGAGGCCGGGGTGGGTGGGAGGAGGCACGCTGTGCGCTGTGCACCCCAGGGTGCCGACTCAGCCGCGTCACCTGGGACGGAGCGCCCGACCATCTCCCCCGTCGTGACTGCACGCTGGCCGCAGGGCCCCGGGCCGGCGGCCGTGGACCCCGACATGTTTAAGAAGCGGCCACAGGCGGAGAGAAGAGCAGAGCATCCCGGGGAGCACGGGTGCGGAAGGGGGGGGCGCGTGCAGGGGGCGAAGGGGGGGCACGTGCGGGGGGCAATGGCCCAGGGCCTGTCCGCTCTGCACCGGCGGGGGCCCCAGCAGCGGTGACAGATGGGGCCCAGGTCGGACGTGTCTGGCTGGGGGGGCAGCGCCCCAGCTTCCTGTGGGGCCAACAGCACAGCTTCAGGTGGCAGGAGTCCTGGCCTGCCGTGTCCCCCTAGACCCGCCCCTTGCAGCCTTTGGGAGCGTGTCCCCCTCCCTCGCTGGTGGGCCTCTCTCTGCGGGGACCAGGGACCGGGGACCGGGCATCGGGACGGTGGGCTTCGCCTCTGCCCCTCGCCCCTCGCCCCTCGCTGTCAGGCCCTTGGGGATCCGTCTGGATCCCCAGGACGAGCGCGAGCCCAAGGCGCTCCCTGGGGTCATCGTGAGGGGCTCACCGTGCTGACCACATGACCCCATGATGGCGACGGCGCTCACGAAGAGACTCGCAGCTCAGGGCCCACCTGCCCAGCCTCCCCAGGGTCCCCGCGACCCGCTGGCTGCGGGAGCAGGCGAAGGGTTAGCAGTGGGGGGCGGGGAGGGGAGGAGAGAGCGAAGGAGAGAGAACCTCCCCGTGTCCCTGTCTCTGGGGACGGCACCCACGATGCCCGCCCGCTGGGCTCCGCCCTGTCCCCAGGGCAGGCGAGGGTCTGAGGGACTCCCCAGGGGCCCCCCTGCTCGGGGGTCGTCACGTCCCCGGTGGCTGCCAGAGTCCTGAGCCTGTGACCCAGCCCAAGACGGTCTGGGACGGGGCCATCGCTGGAGGGGGGGACAGGAAAGTCCCCGATACAGCTGTGGGCCATGCTCCCTGCTCATCACGGGTGAGCGTGAGCTGTGCAGACACTTCGGGCCACTGCCCCCTGCCCCCTGCCCCGTCCCCCCAAGGGTGAGGACTCGGAGCCCCACAGAGCAGCCTCTAGAGGCACCGTGACAGGCCCCGGATTCGGAGGCGGGAAACACGGCCGTGTGACCCGGGGAACGTGTTTTAATGGAGACTCCGAGGGGACACGCTTCACACAGCACAGTCTGACCAGGGGGAGTCGTCCGCGAAGGGCCGCGTCCCCAGCGGGGGCCCCTCCGGGAGGGGCAGGACAGACACCTCCAGCCCGAGCCACTCTCCTCGGCCACCAGACAGGCCCACGGGCTGCGTCACAGGGTCTGGTGTTCGGGGGTAAAACACCCATAAGGTAACAGCGGCCACGTCCGCCGCAGCTCAGCGGGGTCGACCGCACCGCCGAGCGAACCCCATCCGTACGAGGCTCCGAGGCGTCGTCGTCACCCCGAAAGGGGGGTCCCCCACCCATCCAGCAGGCGGGTCCTCGGCCCCCTCCCCCGGCACCCCCGCTGCTGTCCCCCATTCTGGGTATTTCACGGAGACGGGCCCGTGTGTCTGTGGTCTTTGCTGCCCGTGTCCCCACCCCGTGGCGGCGGGGATCAGAACCTCGGCCCCTCGCGTGGCTGGGTGTGGCTTTGCCACGCGGCGGACGCCAGCGCACGTGGCCGTTCCGCAGCTGGTGGCCGTTCGTCCGTGTCGTCTGGCTGGACAGCGCTGCTCCCGATGCGAGCCGGCCGGCGTCCGGCCACCGCTCTGGCCTCTGCGGCCACAGCCCCAGGTGGGGGCGGCCGGCCGGGCGGCTCGCAGAAGCTTCATGCCTGGAGGGCGGCCAGGAGGCCCCCCCCCCAGATGACAGCCTGGGGAACCGAGCCCCAGGCGCTCGCCCCGGCCGGGGCTGGGCGCGGGGAGATGCCCCCCGCTCTGTGCTCTGCGTCAGTGAATCGTCTGGACGCTCGGTCCCCCAGACCAGAGGTGACTGGGGCGCCCAGCAGGGCACCCCGGGGCCCGGCAGGGAGGCCGGCGGGGGAGGGGCCGACACGCGGTTTGTCCCGGGCAGCGTGACGGGACGTGACGAGGCGCAAGTCCCCCGTGGGTGGCCGCGGGGGCCCAGAGCCAGGGCACGGACTGGCCCTCAGGGCACGGGATGGCTTTGGGGCGTGCGGGCCGAGCGGCCGGGCCCCGGCGGCTCCGGGGGTGGCGGTGGCACCAGCGTCCTGGTGTCCAGAGACTTCCCCGCCCTGCTCTCTGGGGAGAAGGAGTAAGATCGCGTGGTGCGCATTAGGTGACAGTTGCCGTGACGTTCAAAGCGAGCACCGCGGGGGGGTCGGCCCAGAGCTTGCTTCAGGGGCGTCCGCGTGGACGGCGTGGCCCCTGGGCAAGGCCGGCCGGCCCCCCGCACCAGGGCGTGTGACCCCCTGGGCATCGGCTGTCCCCAGACTCTCTGAGTGGGAGGTGGCCGCAGGGTCCCAGCCACGCGTGGGACCCAGGGGAGGAAATCACGCTGAGCGGTCGCTTCCCCGCCTCGGCCGTGGCCAGCGTGGGGCCATGCCCGGCTCACGCGCTCACACGCGCCGGGCCGTCCGGCTGGAGGGCCAGTCCCGGGGAGGGGAGGAGGAGCCGGCCGCCTGTCCCCCCACCCGGGGCGCCCTCCAAGTCCCGCGGGGGTGCCGAGCAGCCCAGGTGCGCCCGGGCCCGTCCCTGCGGCCGCCGTCCCTGCGTGGGGCGGGTGAGCACCCCCCACCGGGCTGCGGTCAGGGGCGCGGCCGGCTCCGGCTCCCGAAGCCCCCAGTGCCCGCAGCCGCGAGGGTCCCCGGGGAGGGATGGTGGATGGGCAGCAGGCAGAGAGGGAGGCGCACGCCACACACCACCAGCCTGCGCCCCTCTGTCCCCGTCCTGAGGGGCCCCTCTGTCCCCTCCACGGTCCCTTCACTGTGAACTTCCCCACGCCCCCCCTTTTCCTGTCCAGACCCACGTGGGCCCCACTCTCCAGCCATCCCTGAAGGAGGTCCCTCCCCCCACCGCGTGTTCTGACTTGTAAACAGGGGAGCAGCCTCACGGAGCAGCTGGGGACGCCCCGCCAGGTCCGGCCGCTCGGTGACGGGATCACGGGGCCGCTCGTCCTGCACGTGGTGAAACGGGGAGGGCCTGGCGTGACCGTGACCTCCGGGAGGGGCGGACAGGTCACACGTGGCCCCTGCCTTTCGTTCGCGGTTCAGTTCAGAGAAAGTCTCGTCTTCAGCAGCCCGGCTCGGGGGCCTCGGGGCTGAGGGCAGTGTGACGTCCAGCAGAGTGACCTCGAGGTGACCCTGCCCTAAAACGTCCTCCCTGTGTGGACACCTTACGCCACGGTCACACCAGAGGGGCCGCGAGACAAGCCCTGTGCCCCAGCCCCGCCCGCAGCGCCACCAAACGCCGGCCGGGGCGCCCCGTGGGGCACACGCGGTTTGGGGGCGATCGGAGCAGGCCGCTCTGCCCACAGGGAGTCGGCAGCGCAGCACACGGGCTCCCGCGGGGACGGCGGCCGCCGGGAGCGCGCCCAGGACGCTGCGTGCGGGATCCTCGTGGGGGACCCTCACGGCAGCCGATTGAAGAGCGCGCGTCACCAAGCACACGGGAGGGGGGTCCCCGACGTCCCCGAACCTCCAGAACTGCCCGGCACCCCCGGCTCCGAGGGTCCCACTGACCACCCCCCCCCCCACGGTGACAGCGCCACCCGGGACCGGACGGATGGTGGGCGCCCGTTCACCCTTCGCGACGCATCATGACACGAAGCCTTACATGGACTCCGCTTAATGCTCGCGATGGAGATGATCACGAAGAGAAGAAGATGGGGTCCCCGCTGGAGAGCAAACACGGGGGCCCGTGCGGGGTGCGGGGTGCGGGGGGCGGGGGGCGGGGTGCGGGGTGCGGGGTGCGGGGGGCGGGTGCGTGCGGTAAGCAGACGGAAAGAAGACGCCCCGAGATCCCCTGCTCCCTGACACCGCGTCCCCTGCTCCCTGACACCGTGTCCTCTGCTCCCCGACACCGGGGATGGTGACGGGGCCAGCGTCACCGTCACCAGGCGTCTACACGGACGTAACCTGCGATCTGAGATGACACGTGTTCGGGAAATTTCTCTGTTGTCCTCGGTGGGACCCAGCCGCGGGGACAGCGGCGTGAGCCGGCTCCGAGAGAGGAAAGAGCCCGCGTCCCCCGCCTCCCCAGCCCTCGCGGGAACCGAGGCGCCCCGCAAAGAAGCGGCAAGTGCTTCGCTGCGTGTTTGTTTACCGAGACGCTCTCGTGAAGACGGGGCTGTGGGGCCCCACGGGCTCTCTGGAAGGGCCCCCCCTGACCGGGTCAGCCCCGCGAGCCTGCGGCAGCCCCTCCCCCACCGGTGACACGCTGCGGGGGGCGGGGGACGGGGCCGCACGCGCCCCCGCAGCCCCAGACACGGAGGGCGCAGACGCTTCTGGCCCCTCCGCACCTCGGCGGGGCAAAGCTCCCTCCAGCCGAGGTGAATGGAAGGAAACAGCGACTCCACACTCATTTCCGGGTCCCGTGACCGAAGGGACACCCCGCCTGCTGGCGCTCGGCTGAGGGGACATGAAGTCAGAGGGGACGGGGCCTGCGAAGAAACCCCTGCGGCCCCATGTAGGGTCGGGCTGCAGAGAACTGTGCTCCCCCTCAGGGAACCCGTTTCTTTCATGAGCTGTCCCTCCTGCAGCCCCCCACGGCCCCCCCGTCACCCACGATCACGCCTGTCACCCCCCGGAAGCAGGCGAAGGCCTCCTGAGCCTCTTAAGAAGACGGGCCCACCCAGAGTTTAACAGAAAGGCTTGTGTGTCATTCTATTTGTGCAGCACAGGAAAAAAAAACAAAACAGATTTAACAACAGAAGTCGGGGCGTCGCCTCTCCACGCAGACGTGAGAGACGGGGTCCCCACTTCTCCTGGACGCAAGGGGCTGAGGGCCGGCCCTGGGCGTCCCTGGCGCGTGGCTCTGCCCGGCGCCCTGGGCTGTGTGTGTGCAGCCCGCAAACCTCAGCCACGCGGCTGGGCCTCGCTATGGGGTCACCCTCAAAGGGTTAATACAAACCAAGGGTTTTGCCCGCGTCTGTCCCGTCAGATGTGCACACGCGGACAAACAAATGTGAACCCGCCACCCAACGGAACAGCAGTGAGTGTGATGCCAGGCGACGAGGTGACTCAATTCACAAACACCCCCCACCCCTAAAAAAAAAACCGCGGATGGCTACTTTTTAAGGGTGGATGTGAGCGGAGAAGAAAGAGTCTTTTCCAGAATAAACTGAGTTCATTTGAGAAGTGAAAGTTCACTGGGTTCGCCCCCGTGCTCGATGGGGAAATTCTGCTCGAAAGCAGGGAGGGACGGGCCGGGTTTTAAGGACACTGCTCCTGGGACTTGAGAAGGAGAAGTGCCCCTCTGCAGGAGATGCTTGGGAGGCTGGTCGCCTGACTCGGCCCCTGGCCGAACGCAGAGGGAACCGGCCTCCCACGATGGGGACCGATGGGGACCGCCCCCGGGGGGCACAGCGCGCACCCAGCCCTCCCCGGCCCGCACCCCGCCGCCACTGGGTCGCGGGGTTCCAAACGGCCGAGCTGTGAGGACAACGGTGCAGGTATTGGAGGCATGGGAACTGTGATTTAGATTCCAAATGACTCTCTTTTCCACCGACGGCTGAGCGTGTCTCTCGTGTCAGAACCAGCTTGTGTGTGGTTGGCTTTCCCGGTGTCTGATCTGAGCCTCCTCCCCTCCCCACCCCCCCGGAGCCCACCGTGAGCAGCCCCTGGGGAAGGACCGCGCCGGGCCTGGGTTTACAGCGGCGAGCGGACCCTGCCGTCCAGTGATGCGCATTTAACGGAACTGCATTGCATCTAGAGGTTTACTCCTGAACCGAAAACACAGAATAATACGTTCTTAGGACAGACAAATATGAATTTAAAACAACCATGGCTGAGTTTAGGATTTGATCTCTCTCTCTCTGTCTCTGTCTCTCTCTCTCTCTCTAAACTCTCCCTCTAAACTGCATAAGGCTCTAAATACTAAACCTTTAATCTCTGCACTGCGTGGTGAGCAATTCTCATAAGTTATGGGCTTTAGAAGTGTGCGTGCCTGTGCGTGTGTGTGCGTGTGTGTGTGCGTTTGTGTGTGTGTGTGTGATGCCAATCAACATAGACTCAGCAACTTGAAAGCAAATGTTGTGTCCCTTTCAGGTAACTAGTTCCTAAAATTTCTTCGAGAAAAATAGGTTCTTTGTTACCATAAAAATAAGTGTATTACTATTTTCTTCTCCGATTCCCAGCACTCTACCCTTTAACCATGTTAAGGAATCACCTCTATTTCATTCTCCGTGGGCAATTCCTCGTATTGTGAACAGAAGTGCAAGGGACATCAGGAGAAGATGGATTTTTGCCCCACGCATCTCATCTTTCCAGTGTGTGTTTCCGAGAGAAGGCAGGAGAACTCCATCCATAACTTGCTCATCTGCATGTAGGAAAAACATTCTCGATCCTTGCGAAATAACTCTTTTGCAAACTCCCTGTTCCGAGATCACTGCAGCTGCCCAAGAAGTTTTAAGAATGCGCGTCCTGGTCCCGGCGTGGACACCTTGCGGAGCTGCGTGTGACATCGCCGTCGACACCGGCCTCGCTCTGCGTTCCCCAGCTGACACGCGCCCGGGGACACGCGTGACGTTGCGTCCTGCTCGACTCCATCGCACACACGTGTGGACTCAGGTGTCCGAGCACACGCTGTGTCGGAAGCAGCTTTTGTCTCTGTGTCGTGGTCCCCTCTCGGCTTTGCTGGCGAACGCATCGGTGCCTGTGTCTCCCAGGTCCTGCTCCCTCTCTACGGCTTCCTATGTCCTGGCCACAGAAACCACGCTCATCATCCCTTTGAATTTTATGGCCTCGTTCCTGCACTCCCCCCGCTCGCTCGGGGAGAGCTGTGTCTTTGCTTTGGTTTTCGGGGCACATTTATCTTCTCCCAGGAAAAGACACAAATATAAACAGACATTCCAGCGTGCATTCATGGGTTGGTTTTTTAAAATTTTTTTTTAAAGACACCGGGGAGAATAGATTCCTATAAAGACTAAGCTTAAAAACTGTCATAAAAGTTCAGCCTTTAAAATTGGCTTATTAAACTATTTGTTGTTTTTTTAGAGCTCAGATTTAAACTGGAGTTCGGAGTTACAGGGCCCTGCTCGCAGCTCACTTTATGATCTTTCTGCCAGGCGAGCGGGGTCTGGCAGCTGTGCTGAGCACGGATGATGAAAACGCAGTTCACTCAGTCAGGACCGAGCCTTGTCTGAACATGGTCCAGACCTCAGACAGCCACTCGCGGAGGCCCATCCCTCCAGCCCCTACCCCCCAGGCCAGATGCGTCGCAAGTCTCACCTTCCGCGAGGCTGCGGGGATGACTGCAGATAAGCAAGGGAATAAAACGCCCATGACTGAGGTCGGCGTTCTATACCGACGGGCGTTTTATAACAAAACACGGCTCATAATCCAGGTAGCTCCGGCTCTCGTGGTCCTTCTGGCCAACCAAACGCGCTGCCGACACACACTCTGCGTTTCTGCTCTCCGAGGGGAATTAATAATGTTCTTTTGAGAGCAGTTAGCATTCCGAATACAGCCGTGAACAAACACCTCCGAGGAAGGACATTTGCAGGCCGGAGGAAAAGGCTTCCGCGTATCGGAGGGTGAGGGGGTCCCGGTCTGTTCTCCAGAATAACTGCAAGCTCTCAGAGCAAAATATATATATATTGGCGAGCAGGGTAACTCACTGAAAATCTGTGCAGACTTTGCAGAAGCTAGAGATTTTTTTTTCCCCGCCTCCGGGCCAGGTGCTGGGGACCCCACTGCCGAGGCTCAGGCATCTAATGAAAACACCGAAAACGCCTTTGGGATTTTTCAGTGAACCCAGACGACTGTCCAAAGACACCTGATTTATCGTCTGCCTGTGTTTTTAAATATCGGTCCAAAGGAGACAGTCGGGATACATGCCGGGGCACCAGCCATACCCCGTTTCCTGTTTCTCTCTTTATATCGGCAGACGGGGTGAGGCTCTGGACGCAGTTCTTTTCATACCCGTGAAAACACCTTCCAGCAGACGCAAAGCTCACCTGCCATTCATTCAGAGGCCTATCACCGATGTTTCTTTAAAACGTTACAAATAAATAACAAATGCAACATTGTCTGGCAACCAAACCCAGGCTGGTTCCATTTATACCCATAGAGACAAAGAGTCAAAAACACAAAGAATACAAAGGATTTTCCTAGTGCAACTGATAAGGACAAGGCATGTCCAAAATCCTTCTGTACTAACTTGTATAGCTTCCTTCTCTTTTAAAGAGTGGCTCTCTATTTGCCAAAAGAAACTGGCTTCTTGGAACTCGTCAGTTCCATGCAAGTATATAAAAATAAAAATAAAAATAAAAATAAAAATAAATAAATGAGCCCGGTAGAGATCACCTGCTCTCCAGCTGAATGTGTTAACAGTTACATTTTGATAAATATTTTTCCAAACTCTTAACCCATCATTTATTCATTGCAAGCACTGCCTTTCATGTATATATAATCTTTCCGTGTAATCGATGTCTGATTCTCTAAGTTTTAGGAATGCGGCTGTTTCATGATGGATTTTAAGGGATCCTGCTAACTCCTGCATTAAGGTGTCACTCCCCGCATTTGCTTTCCATAATTTTCTGGAGTGAAACCTGCATGATAATCCTGTTGAAATGTTCCTTCAACGAAGCCACACGGGTATGTTTTTAAAAGGTGACGCTCCTCGTGTGTGTTCTTATTCCAGACACGCTGCAGAGCGTGAGCGGTACGAAGGGCCAAGGGGGTTAACTAACGCAAGCCCCTCACCCAGGCAGCACACACCCCGGCGTGAGCGTGTGACCGCACCGCGGCCCTGCCGTGCGCAGCCAGGCCCAACTCCCCTTCCCGGAGAAATATGTGACGCAGACACTTCCCATCTGCTCGTGACAAAGATAGGAGAGGATTCCCATAACTTATTCTCTGCGAAGACTCTTTGCTCGAGACCCATAAAACCATCGTTATGTTCCAGGGCTGTTGCCTCGGGAAAGTCTTTTCAGTGGCACAGAAATACAAAGCAAAATTAACTCCACCTGGGCCCCACCGGCCTTTGGTGGGCACAGGAAAAACACCTGCGGATGTCACAGAACCCCATAAAAAAAAGAGAAGTATGTTGAGACACAGAGTCACCCCGATCTCCTGATGAAGCCAGACTCCTGTGCGAAGTAGAAGTAAGAAGAAAGTGCAACGTGAGCAAGAAGCTAAAACTAAAGCAAGCGGAGGAGGAAGGATTTACCCTTGGGCCCCCCCCCTCCACTGCCCGCGAGCCCCCCAGTTCTCTGGGGAGGACTGCGCCCCGCGGCAGTCCCCGCCGGGCCGAGGGCGCCTGGCGAGCGGCGCCGCCGGGGCCGGGAGCCCTGAGCGCTGCCCCGGCGGGGACTGACCTTCCAGGGCTGTCCGCGGCGGCGGCGGCGGCGGCGCCCCCTTCGCCTGCGCCCGCGGCCCTTTCCCCCGAACCCAACCCGTTTCCCAGCCTGGACCCCGGGCCCTCCGCGGGGCCGGACGCCGGGCGGGGGGATGCCGTGCGCGCAGAGTCCCCTCACCCTCTGGGTTCGAGGCTGGGGGACCAGAGGCTCCCGGCTCCCAGGGCCGCTCCACCTGCCTGCGGGCGGCCGGGTTGCCAGCGGTGTGGGGTCCGGCGCGGCCTGCGCGCATCGGCCTCGGCCCGGTCCCCCGCGCTCCCGGCGCCCGGCCGTCCCCGGCTCCCCCGCCGCGCCGTCCCCGGCTCCATCAGCGTCCGGCAGAGTCCGCCCGCCCTCTCCCGGCAAACCTGGGCGCCGCGGGCGTGCACTTCGGTGCTCGGCCGGGACGCCTCGCGCGGGCCACGGGGCCGAACTGGGCGTTCGCTCCGCGGGCGGCCGGCGCTCTACGCGACGCGAAGGGCAGCGGGTCCCCGTCCCACCGCCCCTGGCGGGCCCCAGGCGGTTCTTCTGATGCTCCCTCCCGCGACAGTCACCCACAGACCGCCATCCCCCATGTCACCAAAAATGGAAACCGCGACCGTCGCCCGTCCGCCCGTTCCCGACTGACGCCCTGCACGGGAGCCGGGGGTGTCCCGCGCACAGGGGAGCTTCGCGCCCACCCCCATGCGTTGCTAGGAGGCAGCGCGCCCCGCGTCCACGAGGAGGGGTGCGCGGGCCCCCCGGCGCCCCGCAGCCGCCCGCCCCCAGCCCCCGCGGCCGCCCAGGGCGCTCGCCCCGCAGCGCGCGCAGCACCTACCCTGGCGCGCCGGTGCCGACGGGCGCGGCGCGGCGCTAGTGGGACGCGGACACGGACCACGCGCCCTCCATGCGCCACACGGAGAAGGCGTAGCTGAGGCGCTCGTGGGCCACGTAGCTGCAGCTGGTCATCTTATTGTCCATCTCGTCGCTCTGCAGGACCTGGTAGAGGAAGTCTATGTACCTGGCCGCCAGCTTCAGCGTCTGGATCTTGCTGAGCTTGTCCGAGGGCAGCGTGGGGATGATCTTGCGCAGCGCGGCGAACGCCTCGTTGAGCGACTGCGTGCGCTGGCGCTCGCGCACGTTGGCCAGGATGCGCTGGCTCTGCAGCTCCTCGAACGACTGCGCGCTCGGGCTGCCCTTCCGGCCGCGCTTGCCCGCGGCCGGGCTGCCGTCTACGCTGGACCTCTTGCTGGAGCGCCGCTTCCGGCCGATGCGCTTGGGCTGCCGCTCCAGCTCCTCCTCGCTGGTGCCCAGGCTGTCCACGGGGGACACGGGCGAGCTGGAGCCCTCCTCCATGGCGCCCCGGCGCGGCGCGGGGCGCGCGCCGCTGGCCGAGCCCGCGCTCCCCGACGCGCCCTGCGAAGGCTCTGATTTCAAGGCCGGCTCGTGCGAAACCGAGGGCTCGGGGAGAGGAAGTTATTCTGACTTTTTTGGAAACTCTAGCCGGGCTGGGCTGCTAAATAGTTGTCAGGAGCGAGGGCGGCGCGCTGATTGGCCGGCGCGGCCGGGGGCCGGACGAGTCGCGGGGCCTCCGCGGGCCGCCCCCGCCCCCCGGCGCGGCACTTTCAGTTTTGCCTGCCCCTTGGGCCCCGGCCGCCGCGGGCACCCCGGAGGCCCGGCCCTGGCGCGTCGCCCCCGCCGGCCACCCTCCGGCCGCCCTCCGGCCGCCCCGCGCCTCGGCTCAGCCGACCCGGCTTTGTCTGCTCCTTGTCGGGGAGGTTGGCCCCGCCGGGCTGCGGGATCTCCACTGGGGCGCGCGGGTGCTGAGCCTCACCCTCGGTGCGCTCCCAGGAGGTGAGGACGCGGCGGGGCGCCCCGGGGGGCTCGGGGGCCTGCGTGCGCCTTGGCGGCCCCGGAACGCGCAGCGAGTGCGCGCAGCGGCCCGCACGCGCGTCCTGGGGCTGGGGGACCCGCGCGGGCAGGGATCCCCGCGCCCCGACCGCGGGCGTGGGGACACGCGGGCTCCCTCGGAGACGCCGTTCCCCACGCACGCACCGCGCGGGTGCCCGGAGACGCCGTGCGTCCGTGTGTGCGGGGAGGGGGTTCGTCTCTCACCCCAGCTTGCCGGGGAGCCCTGGGCGACACCCTTCGCCAACTCTCCTTCTCAGTGGCTTTAAACTTCAACGCCACAGCGAGCCTCTGCGGGAGCGCCCGGCGCCCGCCTCGCCCACCTGCCTGGCCTTGATGGGGTGCGCGGGGCGCGGGGCGCGGGGCGCAGGCCGCGGGCGCCCGCTGGGCCCGCAGTGGCGGGGCTGCAGCCGCTGCGCTGCGCTGCGCCTTCGCCTCGCCAGCCGGCGGTGACTGGAGGGCGGTCCGGGCAGCTGCGCGGCCTCCCCGGCGCCGGGCGCCCCGGGGCAGCAAGGTGTGGGGCGGCGAGAGCGCGGGGCCAGGTCTCGGCGGGCGACACCGTGGACCCCGGCCCCCCGCGCCATCTGGACGCCGGGCGCGAGCGCGTTTGAAGTGCTTCGGGGGTCTCTTTGTTCGCCAGGCCGCTCTGGCTCGGGGCCTGGAGGTGGTTTACGGCTTCCACGCCTTTGAACCTACTCCCAGGTGACCCCCGCTCAATTAGGCCCGGGCCGGGCCCGGCGGGCTGTCAGGCTGGCCACGTGATCAAGGGCCGGCCGGGCCCTTTTATTGAAGCTGAACGAGGGGCGGCGCAGCGGCTGGGGCGCGCTGGAAGCCCCAGGGCGGCCCGGGCCGCCTCCCCAGCAGCCCGGGAGCCGGGGCAGAGCCGGGAGCGAGGCCCGCCCGCGCGCAGACGTGGCCGCGGAGCTGGGCGGCTGCGCTTTCTTCCGACCCTTGGCTCCTCGGTTCGAAGTGTCCCTGGGGGTCGCGGCGTCCAGCCCCGCCCCCTGACCACCCCTTCCTCTTGCTGTGGGGAGGCCCGCTTTACCCAGAACGGCAAAGGAGCTTCGGGGATCGCTCTTTCTTTAACAAACGTAAATAAATACGGAAGGAAGGAAGGAACGGAGAAGACGAGAGAAGCCTGAAGCCGGCTTCCGCCCTGCAGTGTGCGCTGGGCCCGGCCCTCCTGGGGAGGCTTTGCCATCCCAGTGGCCTGCGTGGCCCCACTCGCCTGTCACCGCCCGCTCTGCTCAGGGCCACTCTGGTTGGGACGCCCGGGGACTGAGACCCCGATTCCAGCCAGCCTCAGGGACATCCCTCCCCCAGGAAGCCAGGCAGCGTCGGGGCAGAGAGGAGCCCGCCTCCTGTGTCGCCCGCTTTGCCCCAGTCCCTCTGTCTGTCCTGGCGGTGATGGGCATCAGAACACTTCCCGGAAGTCAGGCCTGCCAGCCGGCCATCTGCCTGAAGGACAGCAGTGACCCCAGCCGGGTGGAGTCGCACTTGGAAAGGGCCGGCACCTCGTGTCCAAGGCACACATGGCAGGCAAGGTCCTTCTAAAGGCCGCCTTTTAAGATTCCCGCTCGAAACGTGGCTCAGGAGGGCAGGTGACAGGCCTTCCCTTCGGTGGCTCTACCAAAGGTGGCTCTGGGGTCGTTAGGGTTTCTCGCCAGCAAGAGGGTGGACGCCCACCTCCCTCCCTTCTGCCTTTTTTCCTGAGTGACGGGGCATGGGAGCTACACATGGCCTTTCTCGGCCTCGGGCCACCCCGGTCTGTGACGGGCCCCGAGGTGGATGGAGTTCCACGTTGAGGCCAGCGAGGGGGACATTCGGTCCCCTCTGCAGCACCGCCGTTGACAGGGCTGAGCACAGCAGGGGAGGCGGGCGTGGGAGCCGGAAGCGGCAGCAGCGCCAGCAGCTCCTGGCTCCGGGGCGGTTCCGGACACCGTGCTCCCGAGGAGCTTGGCCGGGAGGCCGGTCCCGAAGACTCTACCCGAAGGGCCTGTGAGTTGGGCTCCGCGGCAGCCCCGTCAGCCCCTCACAAGCCGCTTCCTGCCCGCACCGGCCAGCGCGGCGGGGTCCGCGCTCCCCCTCGGGACTCTGGCCGTGATACACCCACGCTCCGCCTGTGACCTGGCAGATGACCGCGAGGGCTGTCCCCAGGGTGAGCTGTTTTTCCTGGCATCGCCGACTCTCCCGTAATGTGCGACTCAAGCCGGCCTTTGGCACACATTTACAAATGCTTTTAAGATCTAATCAAAGTTGTTTTTGCAACAAACGCATAATATGACTTTTTTCTTTTTCCCACTTGGACTATATACCGAATTTCCACGAATATAACGGGATCGAGGGAAGAGGGTCCGTGGCTGGGACAGAAGCCAGGCTCCTTTGCATAAAATGTGTTGTGTGGATTCGACTTTGCAACCATATCCGTGTTTTACACCATGACATAAAAAAAAAAAAAAAATGAAGTCAAAAGGAATAAAATAGAAAGCCCTAAAAAAAAAAAATCAAAAGCAAAATCAAACAAATTGCACCTAATTTTGTGTCATTTTGGTGGCTTAACTTTGCAGACAGGACTCATTTAAAATGGCTTTAAAACATTATAATTTGACGATGCATTCCTGGTGGGATATAATCTAAAGGCAAAAAAAAAAAAAAAAGGCTGAAACTGTTTCAGTATTCACATTTCTCGTAACAATGTTGCTTTTGTTAACCCGATGCTGGAAGCTGAGGCAAGTAAGTTATTATGTTTACATCGTTAGGAACCCAGAGGTTTAGGGCGATACATATGTAAGCAGAAGACGTTAGGGGAGACCGCAGCGTTCCAAACCGGCTGGAAAGGAAACTGTGAGCAACTAGGGGACAGGAGGCGCCCCGGGTGTCCAGACCATGGTCCCTCCGTGGGGGAACGGCTGCCGACAGGTCTGGGGCAAACGCGAGCTGGAGAAGCCGGGAACACCTTGGTCTGCTGGAGGGCCAGGAAGCCAACAGGGGACTCGGGCGTCCCCCGCACAAGGACTCAGGAATGGACCTGTAGATGCCGCCAGGGGCCAGAGGTGGCGCCAGGTGCGCCATTATTAAGGATGACCGCAAGGGATGGAGATGCGGAAACCCCTCGAGCTGGTGACGTCCGTCAAACGAGCATCTTTGGCCAGCAATAGGAAATGACTGGCCGTTCCGGAAACCCGCCCGGAAAGGGGCAGAATCAGGCCCATCGCCAGCCTGTCTCGTCGCGTTACGCCGCGAAGCGACGTCGAGTTGCCCAGGACGAGATTTGCTGCCCAGACGCGCTTCGGGAACCAGCGGGCAGGACGCGGTGTCACCAGCCCAGACCTCATCCCGGAGCCTGACGTGGGGAGCGGGACGCGCGGCCCCCCGGGGCCAGACCCTGCAGCTCCCGGGAGGGGGTCCTGCGAGCCGCCTCCCCTCCGCTCCGGGAACCCCGGGGCGGCCACCAGGGGAAGCCGTCAGAGCCGTCTCCCCGCGGCTCACCCCGAAAGGGCGCCCCTGGCTTTGCGTAAAAGCGCACCGTGCCGGTGATCTGGGGGCCGCCCCGTCTGGCTGTGACGGCGCCCTGTTATGGCCTTGACCTCTTGTCGCGGCTCCAGCCGGCCCCACGACAGCCACGCCGGCCTCCCGCAGCTCCCCCACCCCCATCCACGCGGCTGCGCCCCGCATCCCGGACCCGCGCGTTCCCGCCCGCTTCCTCCGCGCATGCTCGCAGGCCGCGGCTTGGTCTGACAGTCCCGCCTGGCGTCACCGCCGCGTGCGCTGTCATCACGTGGCTGTAGCCTCAGGTGGCCTGAGTCACAGATGTGGCGTTCGGAAGGCTGTCACCAGGGCACCGTGGTTGTCCTCCACGCGGCTTCCCCAGCGGGCAGCCCAAGCCCATTTCATGGTTTGGGGACCCCGGGCACAGCGGGAGGGGAGCAGGCCTCAGCGCACAGCACCGCCAAGCCTGCGCCTGCGCCTGCGTCTCCCTGCATTCACTAATGTCCCACGGCTATCGGAGGTCCCACGGCCAAGCCCAGTCCTGAGGGGGCGGCAGCTGTGTGCGTGTGTTGGTGAAGGGACCCCGTGTCACCCCCAGACTGACTTACGGTGGTCGGCTGGGGCTCCCGTCACATGGGGGGGGTACCCCAGTCACTGGTGTTTGTCCTCTTTGCTTTGTCACCGGCCACTCTCTCCAGAGAGGACAGGTCTTCCACACCCGTCCTCGGCGTCCGCCTGGGCCCCGGGGTCCGGGAGGCGGAGGGCAGAGCCCTCGCCGTTCAGAACGGGGGCTTCACAGGTCCACGCCGCTTTCAGTTCTAGCCCTCGTGGTCCCCTCGACCCCAGCTCTGGGGCACCCCCGGCTCCAGAGCACCTGCTGCTCCTTCCGAGGTCGGGGGAAGGCTTGGCACCTGGGCCCCTGGGCCCCTGGGACGGGACGGGGATCCAGGGGTGGTGACTGCTCCCGAAGCAGACAGAGGGGTGCAGACGCTTCCGCTGGCTTCTCAGTGGTGGCCCCCGGCCTGTGCCCTGGCCGAGTCAATCCCGTTCCCCAGCCTCGTTCCCCCCTTCCCAAGTATGTCCCTCCTGGCCCGGGGGGGCTCCCCGTGGCCCCGGGGGCGGGCGGCCCGTGACCTCCGCCTGCAGAGTTCTGGTGGACACCCGCTCATTCCCGATTCCTCGGGGCGGGAGACCCGGTGGCCAGCAGGGAGCCGGGGCCCGACGTGGAACCCCGTGAGGGCGTGGGAAACCGAGGCGGGTTGCTAACTCCCCTTTCTCCTGTGCTCTGCCACTGACGGGCACTCGGGGTGGCTCTGGGCTCCCCGCAGCCCGCCTCCCGGGCCTCCTGGGCCGGCCTCCCCACAGCTCGGCCAGCGTTGCTCTAGGGGTGCTGGATTCAGTTTAGCGTCACTTTAATTCACGAGCCAGGAAGGCTTGTTCCCCCCACACACACCCACCCTTCGCAAGAAACGCAGCAGATAAGTGCCCGTTCCGGCTGCCCCGATGGGGTCCTCCCTTCTGCTGTCCGTGTGATCCGCGGCGGTGTCCGCTCGGTGGCTCCCTCGGGCTCTCGCCATCTTGTCCTGCCTGTTTGTAATCCTCAGATCTGCCCCCCACACCTCTGCCCTCTCCTCTGCCCCGCCCCCAGCCCCTGCTCTTCAAACGGAGGCAAACAGATGCTGTCGACACGTGGCCAACCCCCCCACCCTCGCTGAGCACGGAGCTTGTACCCTGATCAAACCCGCATCGGATTGTGCGCTGTGGGCAGGAAGGAATAGCAGGGAAGAGCATGGCCCCGGTGCCTTCTAATCACTAACCGCTCACTGCATTCGACTCTGCAAGCAAGTGGACCCGGAACCACAGAAGCAGCACTCACGGCGAGCGCGGCCTGGGCCCGAGGAGAGTTAAGGACCCAGGCCGGGGGCTGACCGAGGAGGGTGAGACCTGCAGGTCTGGGTCACTGGGCACGACCTCAGCAAAAGGGGAGTAGGTCTCCCAGGTGGAGGAGGAGGGGAGAGCATCGGATGAAGGGATGAGACCGGGCCAAGCCCCGCGGGGGTGAGGCTGGTGAAGGTGGCGGAGGAGGGCGACTCCGTGCCCCCCTCCCCGCCACGAGCCCGTCACGGTCACAAACAAACTAGCGAATGGCCTGAGGTCCGGCTGAGCAGATGCCCCACAGAAAGGGACACCTCAAGACTGGTAGGAGAATGGAGACGTGGAAAGCGCTGGTCCCACCCCCGGGTGTGTGGTGACTGAGAATCGGAAGGGACGTCTTGGCTGTGGAGGTCCCCCCAAAGGAGCGAAGGGACCTGGCCCCACACCAGGCTCCCACTGCCAGGAAGAGAAGTCCCCACAACTTCCGGTCGTAAAAACCAGCGGGGATGGAGACTGAGTGGGACGCAGGGCTGCGGGAATTCCCGGGCATCCTCTTAAAGGGCCCTCGCGGGAACTCACCGCTGACGGACTCCCCCGCTCTGAGCTCCAGCGCTGGGGCCACCGCTCGGAAGGCACCAGGGACACACGGGGAGGAACAGGCTTGTCTGGCTTCAGGGCGAAGGCTGGAGGGGCAGCTTTCTCCCAGACAGAAGTGCTGGCGGAGGCCGTTGGTCCCTTGTTGAGCCCTCCCTGCTCCTGGTGCCCAGACGCAGGTGGCTGCCATCTCTGAGTCTCCATCGACCTGGCTGACACCATTCGTCCTGCCCAGGTGATTCCCTGAGACCCATCTTTACCAGTGCATGGCCCACCCAAGCTGCTTCCAGTGGCTTTTCCATACAGATGGCCTGTATTGGCTCCTGCTGCAAACTTTCCTAAAATCTCTCAAAGGTTCACAAACCCCAAACAAGTAGCACCTGGCCTCGGGGAGCCCTGTACCTCTTGCCGAGCAGCCCCAAGCCCGGCACTGGCAGCAGCCGGCCTTGGTTTGCAACTTGGTCTCTTGAGGCACATCGGGGCCCAGCATGGGTGGCAGCCATCTAAGAGCTCTTAGTGGCCCATGCCAGGTGGCCTCGAAAAAGGCACGAGCTGTGGCTGAACTTAGCCTGTGGGGGACCCTTCTCAGGAAGCAGCAGCCTGCATGGCTGGTGGCCGGCTCAGGTCCAAGCCAGAGCACCATCTGGGGCCACATCCAATGACGACCCATTCAAAGGGCAGACGGGGCACCAGAGCCCTGGAGAGTGAGTCCTGGCCCATAGCACCAGCCACTGCCCGGAAGCCCCACCCCCGGAGCCAAGACCCATCCTCACGACCAATCAGCTCGAGGGGCAATTCGTCCCACTGATGTGCCAACAGCACCCAAGGCTCAGCTGCAACAGGAGGGCACACACGACCCACACATGGGTCACCCCTGGAGCACTCGGCTCAGGTGACTAGGGAGACTGCACCACGGGCCCCACAGGACACCTAAGACCAGGAGACATGGCAGCCTTACTTACTACGCAGAAACAAACATGGGGAGGCAGCAAAATGGGGAGACCAAGAAGCAGGTCCCAAAAGAAAGAACAGAACAAAGCTCCAGGGAAAGAATTATACAGAACAGATTCAATCAACCAGAGGCAGAGTTCAAAACACTGGTGATAAGGAGGCTGGATAATCTCAGTGAGAATTTCAACACGCAGATAAGAAACATAGAAAACATAACAACAATAACTGAAATGAAGAGTACCTAAGAGCAATCAACAGCAGACCAGATGAAGCAGAGGTTCGAATCAGGAACTTGGAAGACAAGGTGGCAGAACACAATCAGAACAGCAGCAAGGGGAAAGAATCCAAATAAACAGGGATAGCTTAAGGGGCCTCTGGGACGACGTCGAGTGTCCTGACATTCGCATTATAAGGGGAACAAAAGGAGGAGAGAGCAAGGAATCGAAACCCTATTTGAAGAAAGGACGGCAGACTTTGCTGAAGGAAATAGACCTACAAGCCCGGGGAGCACAGATGGCCCCAAACGAGATGAACCCGAAGAGGCTCATACTAAGACGTGTCAAAGGTTAAAGACAGAATCTTAAAGGCAGCGAGAGAAAAGCAGTGAGTCACCGACAAGGGAGCTCCCGGAAGACCGTCAGCTGATTTCTCGCAGAAACGTTGCAGGCCAGGAGGGACGGGCACGAAATTTTCATTTT